>JBBPUI010000127.1:0-36412 GCA_038094615.1 Heimioporus aff. retisporus | reverse complement strand
GTGCCATCTTCGCGCGCGCCAACGACTGGAACCAGATACTTTGGATCGAATACACCGACGCGATCAAGCTTCAGCGATGCAATGAGGAGATCGGCCGCTAGTTGTGCTACATTTCCAACGGACACAACAGGCTGTGCGCGATCATGAGATCATTTCGAAAGAGGAGTGCGTTGCTCACTACGAAGAGTACCCTGCCCGAGAGCTCGTACGTGTCACGGAGTGGTTGATAGAAAGACATCCAGCGACGACTTGAAGCTTGAAGCCCAAACCAGATATAGTACGTCAGTAACGTCACCCTGGTTTCCTGAGGCTGTATAGTTCGGGTGGACAATGTTTGTACGGTCTCTGGTAGTATATCGGATAGTACACCCGCCTGTCATTGTTTCAGTGACGCGGGAGAGCGGGGTTCGACTCCCCGCCAGAGAGACTGTTTTAAATTTTTGTTATTTCTTTCAGGTAACGTCCATGAACCGTGAACGCAATGGTATGCAAATAATACCGACCAATAGTACTACTTCAGTTTCTCCACCATCTCGGGCACGGCCTCGAAAAGGTCTGCCACCAGTCCAACATCAGCTACCTGGAATATTGGAGCGTCGGGGTCCTTGGAAACGTCAAACAGAATCACACTACCAGAGAGTAGTGATTTACCTTGTTGATGGCGACAATAAGCTTGGAATCCTTCATGCCAGCTAAATGCTGGATTGCACCTGATATTCCGATCGCCATGTACAATTCTGGCGCAACGACCTTGCCGGTTTGACCCACCTGCAGCGAGTTATCTGCGTAGCCCGCATCAACTGCTGCTCGGGAAGCACCGACCGCCGCCCCAAGTGCATCGGCGAGTGGGTACAGAGTCGCCTGGAATGTGTTGGCATCCTTGAGTGCCCGTCCACCAGACACTACACGGCTAGCAACGCCCAAGTCGGGACGATCAGATTTGCTTAGCGACGTGGAGACGTGGCTAGATGGAGAATCAGAAATTTGTACGGGATCAAGGGCTCGTGTTTCTGCTTCTGCTTCACCCAGCGCGGCAGCGGGAAAGGCAGTCGACCGCACGGTGAAGAACTTGATGGGAATCGAAGACGGCGCCCGAACTGTTGCAACGGCGTTTCCTGCATAAATTGGACGCGCAAACGTCGTACTGTTAGACGAGACGTCATGTTCAACTGACGTAATATCAGATACAGCCGGAACATCGAGCCTTGCGGCAACTCGAGGAAGGATGGATTTAGCAGATGGAGTGTGCGCTGAGACGACGTGGGTGAAAGCCGAGTTGCCAGAGATAACGTTTTCCAAGAGCGGGGCGACGATCTCCGGCAGTGGCGTAGAGTACTGGAGGGAGACGGAATGAAGCAGCGAGTCAAGTCCCTTTATCCTGCGAATGTAAAGTGCCGGTTCGTAAGGGCTGCAAAACAGGAGGGCCAAACATACTTTTTGGCCTTGTCCAGCACGCCCGGAACCTGGTCCGGAGCACCTGCAATGAGACCGGTCACCTTACCACCAAGCTGGGCAGCGGCGGTCAATGCGGAGAGGGACGCAGAGTCGAGTTCGCCGTCGCGGTGCTCCAAGAACACTAGCGCATGCGGTGACGGGGACGTTGCATAATGCCTGAGGAAGGTTCTGCTCAACGCTGCCGTTCTAGTGCGGAACATGATTGATGTGAGATTGCACAACGACTCGGAAGAGGTGTACCCGTGAACACGTGATTCGACCCATCTTCATTTGCTCCCACTAACGCACTGAATGTCACTGCAGGGCCTGATATCTGGTTCCGAGTGTGCCGTGCCCTCAAATCCGTTGGCGCAAGTCCTCAAGCACACGGAAGGCGACAGGAGCTTGCAACAGGTCTGTGTTCTTATGGCGCTCCCCTGGGAACCATATGCTTACGATATGTAGGATCGGATTGCAGGGCCTTCATCGTCTCGGGTAAGGCCTTATACGACGTCTATGCCCGCAACCCCCGCTCACCCCCCATACAGCTTCAACATCTGCCAGGGAGTGTGCTGCCTCAGGCTGCAGAACACGATGTCGAGATGGCAAGGCAGTTTTTCGCAGGGCCGATGGCGTCCCCACCCCCATCCCTTGTGATTTCATCTCCGGGTATACACGCAGAGCTCTCTCGCTTGCCTGAGGCTGGTGCAAGGTTTGATCTCAACCAAGCCTGGACCAGAGGCACCCCGCAACAGCAGCAACCAACATTCAGTGACGCTGCAGCGCGCGGGCCATGGGCTTCTGAGTTTACCGGAGCGTTCAATCAAACCGTTCCAGGACCTTCTGCACTCCAACAGGGGCAGCAAACATCGGATGGTATGTACCAATACTAAACAGATGCTTTGATGTAATGTCTAAGGCTTCGATCGTCAAGTACAACGCACTTACGCGGGCCTGGGTATGCCATACAACTATTCCATGCCCACCGCCATGTATGGGTCCAGCTTATCTGGCCCGGGCATGTACCAAGGATTCAACTCTGCCATGTCTTCGAATAAAGGCAAGGCCAAGGCCCAGGATGCGGACTTTGAGGCGGCATTTGCACAGGCAGTTGCCTCCCTGACGATTTCGGATACTAGCAGTTCTGCAAGAATTGTGGAATTGGAGACAAGCTCTACTACTGAACCAGTATCTGAGAATGCCAAAGATCTCTCGGAGTCAGTCTCTTTCGTTTTCTCGATGTGTCCCTGTGACCCTTACAGCCTATCAGGGCCGCACAACATTTGCAAGAATCTGATGCACCATTAAAAGCCGAAGACGTGGCAAAGTGGGAGTCAGAATTCAATCAACTCATGACAGCTCAACGTGAAGAGTTGGAACACGATTACGGTAGATCAATCCAAGGTGCATGGGAAAGTGGGCTAGGTGAATATACGGATACGGCGGTTGATAACCACGATCCCAAGTTTGATGAACTCGGATACCCGATCCTGAGCGAATATGTTTTTGGTGAGGCTCGCTTGAGTTCTTCCGTGTCTATGGTTTTTGAAGCTGGATTAGAGCAAAACAATCCATTCTTGCAACCCTCCACATCTGTCCGATCTCCGCTGGGTGAGGCGAAAGCTCTTTTAGAACGCAATGGGTCATTATCGGAGGCTGCATTGCTTCTGGAAGCTGCCATTCAAACAGGGGAGCTTGGTGACCGTGGATATGAAGCCTGGATACTCTTAGGAGAAACGAGAAACATGGACGAGCGCGAGGAACAAGGCATGCGCGCTCTGATGGAAGGAGTTCGGAGGGCAGAGGCTGTTGGTGCTGATGGAGCGGGCATGTTGGTGGGAACATATATCCCTTGACGCGTTGGTGTGACTCACCGCACTTTACCAGTCGCTCTCAATATCATTCACCAATGAATCGTATGATCGGGCGTCGTATCACATGCTCTGGCGCTGGTTGCAAGCACGGTTCCCGACATTCCCAGTACATGATAACGTTGGGAAAGCTGTCCAATCCCATTCGACATGGGACTCCCACGACCGCCTCACTGAAGTCTTCTTAACACTCGCAAGACAGCAATATGATCAGGGAGTGGTCGATCCTGACGTCCAGGTGGGGCTTGGAGTCTTATTTTACAATAAAGGGGAGTACGATCGTGCGAAAGATTGCTTTGAGAGTGCGTTATCGCAGCGCCCTCAGGTGGGTTTTTGTGGTGTTTCTGGAACGTCAGTGACATTGATCTGCCGTCAGGACTACCTTCTATGGAACAGGCTCGGTTCATCTCTGTCTAATGGTAGTAAACCAGAGGAAGCTCTGGGCGCGTACAGGGAAGCGCTCAGTCTTCGCCCGACGTACACACGCGCAATCTACAACGTTGGGGTTGCTTGTGAGTGGAGTGGTATACGCCAATCCCTTCAACAGCATTGATGGTTATACAGGTCTGAACATTGGTGCCCGCAAAGAAGCCGCAGAGCACTTTCTTAGTGCTTTAGAGCTCCAGGAGTCGACAGGCGATAGACAAACGAGTGACCAGCTTTGGCTTACTCTGAGACGCGCCTTTTTACAGATGGTAAGTCAATCCATCACTGCAACCCTTCTTCCTCATGACATCTGTTTGGAAGGACCGTCACGATCTAGCGGAGCTAGCTAGACCTGAAAGTCATGCCGGATTGAACGTTTTCAGGCAACACGGATTCGACTTTTAGATAGGCAACTGTCCTTTTCGAACAATTCCCCAAGTATACGGACCATATAAACTGGTCTTATTATTATCACATGAGCGCGTGGTCAGATTTCATTACGGATGTCCCCGTGACAGTATTTCCGGGCCGGATTATTCTGGTCACCAGATATCCTGTATACTTAGTTGTCTACTCCGTTCAAAGACAGCAGCCGTAACTTAATGGCCATTCCAGCAGTCTCCCACGCAACTCGGTTTCATGCGGACGAACACTAGTACTGATGGGAACTTGACATCCAATCGATGATGTTACACTTCTTCAATATTCAAAAACACCGCCTCACAGTGCCTGTTTATACCTTCCTGCAAGTTTAGACGTTAGTGAGTTTCCCGAGTATTTCCCGTTTCCGTTTTTTTCCAAGGACCAACTTGGACCTGGAGTTTGTGCTTTTGTCGTTTTCTTGTTGCACGGGGAGCCGCTGTCGTGGGTATGACTGAGGCTGGGCTCTAAATATTGAATCCGTGCTGTCAGCAGGCTGTTGGTCACGAGGTATTCCACTGGCCAATACGATGTTCGGAAAGTGTGATCTGGTGTGGTATAAGAGGGCCATCATACATTTCGCTCTAGTACCTGTACGACAATCATGTCTGGCGTGGAGATGTAAGCCCCCGATCCTTTGCTCTAGATTAACAACCTTGATTCTTTGAACTAGCCACACTGTTTCGAGGCCTTCCGGAAATCCCGGCAATGCGAAGCTCAACAAGATCTCTTGTCAACTGACGCAGGACAAGGTGAGAGTCTTGTACTGGTGGCCCCCGACGTGATATGAGAGGGGTAACCGATGTTTTCACCCAAGGCTCGGGGTGGAGCTCAAGCCATGCGTTCGTGCTACCATTCTTTTAGGCGATCTCATTCTAACGCATTCCACCAGTCTACGCTACTGGGCTAACTGAGGAAGATATGGACAAGCCTCAGGTACGAGTCAGTTTCTAGGGTCTTTTACCCCGTTTGACTTTCTCTACAAGATCGGTATCTCCCCGATCTGGTGGGAAGGTAAGGATAATTATTGTAGAAGTCCAAAAGGCTGACTGCTCCCAAGGAAACCCATGTAATATACACCTTGTGAGTTCGAATGACTGGAATCTGTCTCGAAGTCAGGCTGACTAGTTCGCCAAAGCTTGACCTTGGGAAAAAGATCAAGGAGGGCTGCAAGGAGGAAGGCCTCGTTGGTCTACTTTTCAATACCATTGGTGTCAGGTCTGTAATCTAGTCATACCTGATTTTTGTCTGCGGTGTTTATTTCATCTCGTTTCCAGCGATGCAATCACTATGGGTACTGATGGTATGTTTTATGCCTCTTAATGGGATATATACCTTCATTCTGACTCGGTTTACAGGCATGCGTTATTCGTGTGTATTTCCTGGATGATTGACGGGCGAATGTTTATCTGCATCTTCACAGGCTGCCTAGCCGTGACCTGATTGCAGATTCCATTGAAGCCGTGAGTTATTTAAAAGGATTGTCCGCTAGTGTGACTTACCGCGAGATAAGGTCACCCTAGTGAGTTAATTTGTGTGGTTGTAGTGATGTTCCTGCACGAACGCGAACCCGCCTTTTCAGGCCCAGCATTATGATGGCAACATTTCCGTCCCCGGTTGTGACAAGAATATGCCTGGTGTCCTGATGGCTGGCGCTCGTCACAATCGACCCACAATCATCGTCTACGGTGGAACCATTCAAGTGGGTACTCGTCATGTTGATTGTCCCTCGATGGGTTTCCAGAAGGGTGGCACCGTTAACATCGCAGATGCCTTTGAGTCATATGGTACGCTGTATTCCAATTGTCCTTTCATGATACCTACGTCCACCAGGCGCATATGCGGTCGGTATGATCAATGACGAGGAACGCTTCGACGTGGTGAGGCATTCCTGTCCTGGTCCTGGGGCATGCGGTGGGATGTACACGTGAGTAGACTTCATCGCAATATTTCTAATGTACGCAAGCCCTATTATAACGATTCAGAGCAAACACCATGAGTTCGGCCCTTGAAGTCTTGGGTATGTCTTTGCCGTATTCCTCCAGCACGCCTGCAGTTTACCCCGGTAAGTGAATATCCAAAGCAAATACGATAACTTATCCTCTGTTAGAAAAAATCCAGGAATGTTTCAGGGCCGCGAAGTACATGAAGCGTTTGTTGGAGCTGGACCTAAAACCCAAGGATATCTTGACTCGCCAGTCTTTCTTGAACGCGATCACGATAGTCAACATTCTCGGTGGATCTACCAATGCAGTATGCCTTCGAATTTTCTGAGCTTCGTGTATCTTATAATAGACAGGTGCTTCACCTGCTCGCCATGGCACGAGCTGCTGACGTACCTCTTACCATTGACGACTTCCAGGAAGTTTCCGACAGGACGCCTTATATCGCTGATCTCAAGTATGCATACATGTGTATGTCCGCGAATTTCCTTGTATTGATCATGATGCAGACCTTCCGGCAAGTACTACATGGAGGACGTGCACAAGATTGGAGGAATCCCGGCACTGTTGAAATATCTTCTCAAACACACGAATTTGATCGATGGTAGCCAAATGACTGTCACGGGAAAGACACTCGCAGAGAATCTCGAAGACGTACCGGAACTCAACTTTGATACGCAAGACGTCATTAGGAGAGTAGAGAACCCGATCAAGCGAACTGGCCACTTGACTATCTTGCGTGGAACGCTGGCACCTGGAACCGCTGTTGCAAAGTTGACAGGTAAAGAAGGCTTGAAATTTGAGGTTCGTCGCTGTGTTTGGTATCACTCGAGGTCCAGCTTCTAAGCTAGAGGCGATAGGGAGTTGCCAAATGTTTCGACAGGTAAAACGTACCCGAGTCTTTGCGGTCGGAGCTAAAGTCGCCCGCAGCGTACACGACTTTTACCCTTCTCTCGAAAAGGGAGAAATTAAACCAGGCAACGTTCTTATCTTCAGATACCAGGGTCCCAAGGGTGCACCTGGAATGCCCGAGGTTCGTCATTCAGTTTAGCTGACTCACATGAATCTGAGCTCTCTTGTTTTAGATGTTAGGTGAATACGGGGAATTGACTCATGTCGTTGCTCTCTAACCGTTTGGTTGCAGGACCAACCGCCGCTTTGATGGGAGCTGGTCTTGGGAACTCGACCGCGCTCATCACAGATGGAAGATTCTCGGGTGCATCCAGAGGGTTTATCATTGGTGTGTTACATCTATGTTTGACATAATTCTTAACGTGTACAACTGCCTTGATCAGGTCACGTTGTCCCTGAAGCCACCTTGGGGGGTCCTATCGCGCTCGTCAAGGACGGCGATCGCATAATCATCGATGCCGAATCCCGAGCCATCAATTGGCTAGTAGGTGAAGAAGAAAAGGCGGCGCGCAAGAAGGAGTGGGAAGCTTCGGGAAAGAGCGCGCTCAGAGAGAAGAGAGGTATCCTATACCGATATGCAAGGGACGTCGCGGTGAGTGGTTTTGACATACCGTGTATGTACGTTACTGACTGGTTGCGATAGCCGGCGAGCGAAGGTGCATACTGCGACTAGAATTTTCCTGAGGCTCAGTTTTTGTATTTGTATTTTTATACACGGTCCAGAAGCAATATGGAATAAGCGTACCGGCGATCTCATGATCATCGAGCTAGTATGATTTACCGGTCTATCTCGTCCTTTCACAATGTCGCACTCCATTACTTCAACCGCTTCGTATGTTCTCAACAAATACTCTCGTTCTTACCCCCTTGCTGTCTCGTCCGTCGGTGCTCAGGAATCTGAATGGCAGCATTATACGAATCCCGTGATGAGGATTATCCTCGAGGCCAAAAAGTCGCTTTCCGGTCAATTGGTCTCTATGCGCTTGAAAATATTGTGGAGCATTCATGCGGACCCGAACGACCTGGAGAACGATCAGGGGGAGGTTGTCTTCGTGAGACCGTTCGCAGTTTTCCGTGGACAAACTAAAGCTACTCGCTTAGGAAGACCTGGAACTGTTGTCTTTTTCTCAGTTGCCCGCATTGCAAACATCGGGCGCCCAGTCGGATCAGAGCCTCCCTCTGAAGGCAGTGTATCGTGATGCAGTGGTCGGCTTCCGCTATCTGCATCCAAAGATAGTTCCGTCTGGTTCTCAACCGGCAAGATGTCATGTTGCTCATTGCTATAGTTGGTACCTGACGTTTATCCCCACCTGCCAGACGTACCGACGGTTCCAAATCACGTTCAAGGATGCACAAGATGCGTTGCGATGCATTGATGCCATTAAATCCGTATGCCCTTGCAAAGCCAACCCCCACCCGACCCATCTCAATCGACAGTCTACGTTACTCTCGACTTCACTGATGCGAACCGCGACGACCGTCCCAGGGCTTGCGTCCGTGCGACCGGTTGCCACGCTCACGGAGTCTCTCGATTCTGGGCTTGTCTCGTTAAACCGCCGTCCGGGAAATCAGCCGTTTCCGGCACCAGCCGCCTCCGTAGAGAGAAATATGTCCTCTGACGATAGTGCCTTCGTGACATGCTCCGAAACGTCATACAATCGGACAGACAGCCAAGTGGACAATGGAAACGGTCGCCCGATCAAACGTCGTCATTTGGACGCAACCCAAAGTTCCTTGCCAAATTCATCACAGCCCTCGTCATCAGATCAAAGTGCGAATATGCCTCCACCCCCTGTCCCACGACGTGTGGCGCGCGAATCCGACGACGCGGCGACCCAGGAACCATCCAGAACGGTAAATACAGGGGACCCTGACGAGGTAGCACCGCTCCTTGCATCTCTCAGCAAACACCCTTCTTTGTATGGACTATCCCGAACTGATCTAGAAACCCTTGTTGGTCAAGTTATCCGAGAGGAGGGATTCCTTAGTCTGGTAACATGAGAACGCGTTATGGTTCTGGCCCATACTCACAACCTCGTTCTTCCCTAGCTGGAGTCCCTGGATTCTTTATGGAGGATCAAGGGACTTGTTGGTAATTGACAGACATGATATTATACATGCTTTCCTGTAACCTCACCGTCACTCACCAGCGCCGGTCGCGAGAGGGGTATCCTCGTCTTCGAGTGACGTGCCAGCAACCTGCAAATCGTGAACACTCTGGAGACCGACCCCTCGAAGGATCTTTCCAACCCCCTCCTTCTTTATGCTCTCTAGCTCCGACTCGCTCTTCGCAAGTAACATGCCTGCGAATCCAAGTGAATTAACACTGATTAGTTGTTGTGTCTCCTCGATCTTGTAAGCTTCGTGACGACGAGGTATCAGATGCATATGTTCCAAGGTAAGGATGACGTTGTAAGAAGGTGAACCGGAGGGGTAATCAGGGTCATGTCGTATGGTTGATATGACGAGGTCAAGAAGCGACAAGAAGGGGGGGAAGAGCGCTCGGCTGAGTTCATCTACAGAAAGGTTTCCAGAGAGAGTGGCAGGCAGGCGAAACACATGATTGGCATAAGGCAGCGAGGAAATCGCGAAGGGTTTTCCTATATGCGCTCCGTTCAATTACCCACCATCGTCACGTTAGAAATCGTTTACCGGCAACCTCGAGCGTTGATTGTCTTGCGAGTTTCTCTACAGGTGGGCCGTCAGGTCCAACTTCGATGAGTTGGATGTGTTTGTGTGATTGACTCGCGCCACTGTTTGGTCCACCTAAATATGTTCGCGCTGGGGTGCCTGCGGTAGAAAAGATAGTGCTTACAGTTATAAAAAGCGATGAGGTGTTTACTCGCTTGCCGGGCAGCGAACAGGAGCAGATACGTCTGCACTAGATCATGCGGCAAGAGAGGCGAAGTTTGGGGCTGAAATTCTTTTGACGACGGTTGGACAAACGAGTCCCGCAGCACCTCAGGGGGCACGTACCCTTGGTCACCAACAGCAGATGATTGGCGACGATGGAATATTTATTCAGCTACATAGGTCAATCAGAAAGTAAAAGGATGCGACAGATCGACTCGACTCACCAGGACGATATAATGAAACATTTCCTGACCATCTTGCAGGGAAAGCTCGCCTAGGTATAGCTGTGGATCATAGGGTGGGGCAAAAGGATCCTTTTTGGCCGCTGTACTGGAATCCGACGAGAGGGTGAGCTGGCCCGCAGCGTTGCGATCAACCGGCTTTTTCTGTAACGCAGTGCACAATCGCAGCTCAAACTGGCTCGGCAAAACTAAGCGACGATGAAAGCGATACGTTGTAGGAATCTCACATCCAAGCCGATATCCTGGTGCTGGTAGAGCACGGATGGGAAAAGAATGCGTTCGCCGGATTCATTCGCGTTATTGAATTTCTCGGTTAACGTGGAAATGATTTCCGATGGGTGCATCGTTGTGTAGTCGTGGGTAGTTGGAACAATGGTGGACATGCGAGTACCATTTCTGTACAACGGGCGACGCATAGCAACACTAAACTACAAGGCTACAGCAACCTAAATTCTGTGAAACAAATAGCCATGGGTGTCCCTGGGACTGCAAGCATTACTGGACCAGGAATGAAGAATACACGGTCGATAAGTGGTGGAGTAGTCGGACCTCAAGCATTGCTAGCACGTCCACTATCCGGATTTATACGTTCGCCCAGGGTAAGGGCTCTGATATAGCAGACGACGGCAATGAGCGACCAGAGACAAGCATTCGTGCCCTAAGGTAAAATCAATATCGGATAATGTCTCAACTCGTGGCCATTCGACCGACCTGATAAAAGAGCACCGCGAGGGAGGATTGGAGGATGAGTAACACGATTCTTAGCGGTATGCTACGATGTATCGACCACCGCTTGACAAAGGAGAGTGGGTGCTCCAGGGTAATGATGGCGAATCCAAGGACCATAGTGGCAATCTGGACTGCGGGAAACTTGACAATGATGGCAATGAATATTCTGACTTTCGGCGAAGGTCTAGGAGAGGAATGTCAACCGGGTGTTCATCCTATGTGGAATTGGTACGAACTGAACGCCACCTGGGTTGCGTAGAATACCCCCAAAGATATCCCAGAAGAACTTGCGAAATAGCATGCCCCAGAAGCTCGCCCAGACTGCATCTGGTGTCATTGTCAGATACGGTGGAGGAACACAGTCCAACGCAAAACACGCACAGGCACTGGCAGCGATTGTAATGAAACGGCTCAGATCGTGCCAGACGAGTTTTCCCATTGCAACGGATGACTTTGAGGGGAAACGATGGCTGTGGAATTCCGGGGCCAGCCCGAGTCGACTAAACCAAGGAAGGGAAACCGGCTCTAGATAAGCACAGCGAAAATGAAAATGACAAAGGTCCAGGAGTAGCAGGACCCGCTTTTATAAAAGGGGGTCAAACCGGGCTGGATGCCATGCTGGGATATAAGGCAGTGGTTGCCCCGTCTCCAGGCCGGGGTCTATTTTTGCAGACCGCGGGACACGCTGCCACTGGAATTGCCTCGGAGGTTAGCGTACTAAATGACAAGCAGGACGTACACGTCGAGACAATACCCATGTCCAGTTCAGGATGTCGTGTTGTAATTGTGTACATACAAGAACGGTAGCAACCCAATCCCCCGTGGCGGTGCGGATATGACTTGGACTTAGACTCGATCCACATCTAGACTCTGGTACTTAGGCATGTCAAAGAAAAAGTCGACCAAGTCCCCATCCTCCCGTGATCTCGTTCCGGTGGGCCCGAGACACGTACAGATCAGTCACAACGGTAAGCGAGACGAGAACGGCCTCAAACCATCCACATCCCGCGCACTCGTGTTGCGCAACGGCAAGTATGGCGCTCGCGGAACGGGCGAGGTTATGCTCGCCGGAAGAATAACCGGCAGAGAGAAACTCGACCTCTTAGCAGGTACCTTCTCCTCTTCTCTCTAGCCCTATATCCCCACTCATTTTCTAGAGGATCTCGTGTTTCAGAAATCACGTACTGCGCTCTTGGCTCCCCTCAAGCTGGACAAGTGCATCAAGATTGCTGATTCGCAATACAATGGCATGTCGGAACACTTCTTTCCCTTGTTGTTCTCCGTCGCTCACGTTCTGCAAGCTTACCTCGATGACATCGCCGATCTCAAGGACCCCGACTCGTTCCACGATAAGATCCTAGCCGAGTGGGTCGCAAGATCACACGCGACGAACGATGTTCGACAACGTAACGCTTCCCATGTTGCTTCAGTCGTGTCAACCAGGTATTTCCGTTGTCCTGCTTTACTCATTCACTACCCACCTGCTCTCAGGATACACAATGCCTATATGGTGGCTTCTGGATGGAAACTTGTCGTCGATATCCTCCGCGACCTGAAAAACTTGGGTTTAAATGATGCAACAGCCCGTGCTCAACTTGAGAAGGATGACGCCTTACGCTCACGATACTTGACCTTGTGTGACATAGTCGGCGTTCTGGTTGACCTTGGGCAGGCCTATTTTTCTGCTCTTGCCATGACTACACGTATGCCCCCTTAGTCCCTGTGCTGATGCCTGTGCTTTATTGTCTACCCAGCTCATTATTCTCGTTACTTCAAAGAGGTGGAGAACGCTCGCTCTGGCGAGCCTCCTTCTATGGGTTTCGACTGGGCCGGCCTCAAAGATGCCTGCAAGTCATTCTTGGACTCCATTATCATTGAGTTGTGTTTCCCTAGAGCACCCTATCCAAAGCGAGTCATCTACCATATCCTGCACGACGCCGTCGATGAATCTCCAAGGGAGGCAAAGAGGTAGTTTTCCACAGATAACAGTCAATGTACATCTCAAACCCTCGTTCTATCATTCTAGGTTCCCCCAAGCTATGTGGGATGCTGTTGGCGATCTTTCTGTAAGTCTCTATCTCAAGCATTGGAGGGTGAGCAAACCCACATCACATAGGTTTCGTTAGAGCTACAAGAACTCTTGGACAACCCTCTTTTAGGTCCTCAGGGAGGGAAACTTCGGACGCTCCCACGTCAAATGCCGGAGCAATATGAAAAGTGGCTCGATGCTCAGATTTACTCAAAACAAGCATCGGAATTATACGCCAACTTCAAGGACATCATCCATCCTTTAGAAAAAACTAAGGATCCTTTTGTGCTTGATAATATGTGGAAGTTTATTAACCTTGTATGTTTTCCGAGATTCGGAAAAAAAAGAAAAAAGAAACTGATCATCTTCTAGAATTACAAAGCATCCTCAGGTTTACCTATTGATTCGCTTTGGCAGTTGGACAATGCACTTCACCGTATCCCTCAATGGAGTTCCTTTTACGTCCCTGACCTTCGTACATACGATTCCGATTCCGATGATGAGAAATACTCGAGGTCACTTTTGAAGAGCACTGGTCAAAAGAAAACTGGTGGGAAGAGAAAACCCAAGAAGCTCCTTGCGATCACGGACGGACGAAGTGATGACAGCAATGGTTCCATGCCTGAGCTACAGTCTGTTTCGGACACCTCTGATGATAATGATGAAGATATCTTTGTTTCCGAGTATGAAGACGAAGAAAGTGACGACGAAGACGAGGACGATAGTGAATATGATTCTGAAGAGGAAGAGGTTTATCGGACCATGTTGCGGGAGGCAATGGATACAGCAATGGCGATACCTGATTTCTTCGACCCCAAGTCAACCGTCCCCGAGTTTGATGCACTGGCAGAGGAAAGGAAGGGGAATCCCTTCCTCAAACTCCTTGGATCATTGAGAGGTAAGTTGTATGCACCACCGTGTTAGGACTACATGTAACGATATTTCTGCAGGGCGCATGTTTTCCTCGGATCCAAAGCTCAGCTCTGCTAAACGCCCCGAGCCACGAAGGGGTTTTTTCGGGTTGAAGGGACAGCCTGCTACGGCTCCAACTAAACCCCCCGCCACTTCTACACCCCCCGTCAAAACTGCTAATGTCCGTCCTAATAAAGCGTCCATTCCAAAGAAGGAATACCCACTTGGTACGTGGAAACATTCAGGTGGATTTTCTTCTAATTTTTTTTTCTTCTAGAAGAGCAAAAAGACTATCGTGCAACCGTTGAGGACGCAGAGGACGAAGAGGATGTTTCTTCCAAAAAGAAGAAGAAGAAACACAAGAAGAAAAAGAAGAAGAAAGCGACGAATGAGTTGCCCACTGTTCACGAGGACCCTGTACCGGTTGTCTCTATTCCACCAAAGGATAGTCCAAGTACGCTTACCGAAACCCCTGCCAAAGTACCACCGATCAAGCCTCCTGCGTCCAATGTCTCGCTCAATTCGCGTGCACACATGTCGACGTCCTCGTTACCCGTCGAACCTACCGTCGCACAGTCGGCTCATTCTTACCTACAGGATTTGGGAGTACCCAAAGAGAAGGTTAAATCCCGTCCTGACCATGGATCTCTTTTCTCGGATAGAAGGGGATTCCTTTCGAAGCTTGGCTCAAAAGACAAGACAAAGAAAGACAGCGAAGCTGATGCCACTTCCAGTGCAAAGTCTAGTTGGTTAACGAAATTAGGGAAAAAAACGGCGGGATACATGCACCAGCTGATGCGCACAAATGCAGACGAGAAGACCGGGTCGTTGAAGTGGGAAAATTTCTTGAAGGTAACCCATCGAACACGTATTCCGTTTGCTATGATCAATGTCATTTCAGGTTATGCGTGATATGGGATTTCACTATGATCCTAGTACCGCTGGTTCATCTGTTCGCTTCGACCCGCCAAACCCAGGGGATAGGGTAAGGTTTACTATTGACTGGTATAAATCGAGATGACAACATGAGGATTTAGTCTATCACTTTCCACAAGCGTGCGTTCTCGCATGTGCTTCCTGTGATTGCATTATTGACAGGTTTAAAAATTTGTAGCGCACCCGGATCCAACATTGCAGCCACACCATCTACGCGATGTCGGAAAGAAGTTGAAGAGATACTATGGCTGGTCAGAGAAAGATCTTGACGATTTCCCAAGGCGAACCAGTACCATCTAAGTGTGTGAAGTCTTATACTATGTGCTATGTTCATGTGAAGATGTGATATATCCAGAATTTTGCATGTATCAGTGAAAGAAATGTAGGATTGCGTGTATGTATGCGAAGTGGCGGCCGTTGGCCTACCACTCGAGTTCTGACGCTATCATTAACGAACGAGGATGAGAGTTCGACTGGGAGGAAATTTGCGTGCACTCACGATTACCGGTGTCGATTAGAGCGATCAGCTGTTGCTGCCAGTTTTCGGAAAGCATTCGTGATGCAGCTGGATCACCTTGCCTGATCTTAGCTCCGCCATCGCGAAGAGAAAACCACAAGATCCGGATTAAATCCTCACAAACGAGGATGATCTGGGCTGTGTCGCTGGTATGCTGCTTATTCATCGCAGCAACTGTCTCATCATTGACCTCATCGAGTGCGCGGAGACGGGAAAGAAATTTTTCGCGTGTCAAAATATCGCCGCTGTGCATCTTGCAAGCAAATTAGATAACGTTGGGACGAACTGGAATCGACTACCTGGAAGTAATGGGACGGGGACGGCGGATTCGGACGGCGGACCAATTCGATTACCACGCTGAAATCCGGATCAGAGACTATTGGCCGATGGACAAGTGTGCCGTACCTGTGTGTGGCTAGCCGGTCTTCGGGATGGTTCGCCAAGTCCATGGCCCAAATTGCCCAGTTGTGCAGGTCACCCCTCCAAATATTGATCCATTTAGAGAGTGCCGAATGCAGAGCGTTGGCTTCCGGGTCATTGGCCAATCTGTCCCTGTAAGATGAGCTACACCTCTGCTTGTGGGTCCTCCACGCAGCGACCTGGCACTCCTTGGAGCAGTATCGTACTAGGCTGAGCGACAGGAGAGATGAGTCCACTGCATTCATTGGTAATGAGGGGCTGACCGGCATCGACTACACGTCTTTACCTTGTCTCTTCCGACATAAGTATTGCAATAGTTGCACACGCCTTTGGGGTCGAGCGACATGGCGGTGTTTGTTGGACGCGTGCAAAGTACTACTGTGTTACTTACCTACTTAAGTAATCCGACGGCTCTTCTCACTCGCCGTCGAGAACGATGGCGGCGAGGCCTCCCCCAGCGCGTCCCCACATCGGAATACACCCTTCGTTCAATGCCAACTCGAACATGGACTGGGCAGAGGACGATGTCTGGGACAGCACGTCCGACTCGGAATCTCCACGTCATTCCACCATAGCGCACTCTTGGAGATTCAAGCAACCCTCGCTTCCGACGCCGCCCAAGCCAGTCCCGAAACCTCCCACTAACTCCTCTTCCTCTACTCTAACCCAATCTTACACCCATCTCAATCCCCCGAGCCCGAGTTCGTATCCTCCCAAGTCCGACGCCGGTCAGCCATCCGCTTCGGCCAAGGGTGGATGGACCATGGTCAGAAAATCGAGCATCTCGCAGACGAGCACGGATGGAACAACTTCAAAGTACCCTGATCTCCACAAAGATGCCGATGTCGATGGTGACATGGTCGTCGGTGACTTTGATCCAGAGATTGTTGACTCCGGCGCCACGCACAAAGCCAGGCAGGAACGGGGCTCGATCAAATCTGATGCTCAGGAGATACTCGGTGGTATAGACCCATCTTCACTCCCGCCATCCTCTTCTGAGTACACGAGCAGATCCATTTCGCGGGCTTCTGCATCCACCATCTCCGCAGCCCAGCATGAGTGACAAAGTAGGCTCTCCTGGAAAACATTCCCAGGAATCGTCTATTCGGAGCAATCGACGATTTAAATTCATTGATTGCCTGAGCAAGGAGGATCTGAATATTGGTAGGCCTTGCTGTCATTACTCAGCGTTGACACCGCTGAACACTGGTCGTTTAGCTGATCTTCGAAAGCTCGCGTGGTCTGGGACACCGAGTGACCTCAGGCCGATTGTCTGGCCAATACTTCTTGTATGTTCGGGTGCCTCCCGTTCATCTCTGGTTGATGTGTTCTCAAGGGATATATACCTCTACCTTCCAACCTGCGTGCGACTACGCTCGCCCGCAAACGTGGGGAGTATCTCTCCCTTGTTGAGCTCGCCTTTGCTCGTGACCGCCAAGGTATCGATCAGCAAATCTGGCACCAGATTGAGATAGACGTTCCGCGGACACGGCCCGGCGTACAGCTCTGGATGCAGGCCTGTACACAGCGCGTACGCGCCGTCTTTCCCCCTTTTCGTGCGTTTTCTGACACTCCTGCAAGTAGAGTCTCGAGAGGATACTCTATGTTTGGGCCATACGCCATCCGGCAAGCGGGTATGTTCAAGGGATTAACGACCTGGTGACCCCCTTTTTCCAAGTTTTTCTTTCAGCATATATCGGCAAGTTCGCTGTTGTTCGTCGCTTTATCCTCAATTTATGCTTACTCGCTCCAAAAAGATTCGGATCCGGAGCAATTCGATACCTCCTTGCTTCCAGAAAACGTCCTGAACGCCGTCGAAGCCGATTCGTTTTGGTGTCTCTCTCGGCTTTTGGACGGTATCCAGGACAACTACATATCCGCTCAGCCAGGTATACATCGTAGCGTCAAACGCATGTCAGAGCTCGTGGCGCGCATCGATGGTTCGTACAGTACACCCAAGCCAATGTACACATACTGAAATTTTTTACGAACAACAGCACCGCTCTATACGCATCTTGAGAGTCAAAATGTCGAATTTATGCAATTTGCCTTTCGTTGGATGAACTGTTTACTTATGCGAGAAATAAGTGTGCAGAACACGATACGCATGTGGGATACATACCTGGTCGGGACACCAAGTGCTTATGTTTCGGAATTTACCTTACCAGTGTTTTTCACCAGGCAGAGGGGGCTGATGCATTCTCTCAGTTCCACCTCTACGTTTGTTCCGCCTTCCTCGTCAAGTGGAGTGCAAAATTGCGACAAATGGATTTTCAGGCAAGTTTTGAGGTGCCTCACATGATGCCGGCTCAGCTTTGGTTCAGGGCATCATCATGTTTCTACAATCACCCCCAACGCAAGATTGGGGTGATCACGAAATTGAGCTCCTTCTGAGCGAAGCCTTTGTTCTCAACTCAATATGGCATAACGCACAAAGTCATTTCAACGCGAAATAGGCTCTGGAACTCACTCATAGACAAGGTTAATGCTTTGGGTGACCAGTAAAGTAGCATGTATCGATAGGTTGTAATGCTATGCGAGACGGGAAACCAAAATCACGCTGCGGCTTGGACCGTAGCAACTTCCCGATCTATGGCCTGCCTCAACTCTCCGGCTTGCTCTTCAGTTTTGACTCGAATTCTAAAGGATGTCGGTGCACCGCTCTCATATCCAACAAACGAAACCATAGTCTTTGCCAAGGAGGGCTTGAGGCCTGCATATAGCCGGAAGTTCTATACAAGACAATTAGCAAGGGAGAGGAGACAGACACCGGAAACTGACGATGAGGATTCTGCCTGTGCTACTATTCCGCATCAAGGCACGTCGAACATTGGTTGTTTTGTGCTTTTTCAACCTGAACATTCCTGTCGACCGAGAGTTACATACTAAATGTAGTTTGAGGATGGGACAGACGAACCGACACCGAGATCCTTCCATTCGTTTTTACCGTCCGATTTAAACAGCCGGAAGACTTTGCACTTGACGACATGCATTGTCTCTTCGTCCTCCTCGCCCTCGCCTTCCTGATCGTGGAGGTGTGACGGGAGCAACTTTGGACCATCTTCCTCTCCGCCTTCCTCGTTGCCCTCTGCGTCGGGCTGCGGAGTCGACTCGGTTGACTTATCGGTCGGAGGCGGAGAGAAGAAGCTTTCGCTAGGCTTCACCGGTGGGGTTCCAAAGTTGAATCCTGAGCTCGACAGCGTTGATGTTGCACCGTCGCCGGCGCTGGTTGAAGGAGCACCGAACCCGAAGCCTACGGGATTTCCAATGCTTCCTCCCAGCTTTCCGAAAGCGAATGTGCTAGTTTTAGGCTGAGAAACGCTACCAAAGACACTAGTGGGTTTGTCCGAAGAACCAAAAATGCTTGTTGACGTGGAGGAGGGCGCTGTCGCACTGCTGAAGAAAGCGGCGGTACTTTTGAAGCTGTCCTTGCCGTCAGAGGGGGGTGAGGTAAACGATTGTTTGTTGGACTCGCTTGCGCCACCAAAGACCGAACCAGCAAACACTGACGTTGGTCTGAGCGCTGCATCAGACGCACCAAACGCGCTCGCAGGTTTTGTGTTGGTAAAGAAATTTGGCACGCTGCTGGATCCAAAGCTGGGTGCAGTAGAATCTGGCCGCGACGAAGAACCAACGGAGCCCTCCGCTTCTTGACTGGAAGAAGGGGGAGATGACTTGAGAGCGGTATTATCAACGCTGGGAGGAGTGGCAAATGAAAAGCCGGAAGCAGGTGATGTAGTAGACGCTGGAGCAGTTGTTTTTGCAAACGTGAAGGCCGATTTAGGAAGTTCAGCAGAGGCCGTCGACGACGAGGTCTCGCTTGGCTTTGATGTGAGGCTAAAGGGCAGTTGCGTAGGTGCCGAGGGTGTAGGTGGCACAAAGGGCTGGAACGTGAGTCCACTGGTTTTTGTGCCGCTCTCGCTGGTCGAGGGAAGTTTCGGGGAAGAATTAGCAGGCGGACCGGATAGCTTTGGCATGGAGAACACGGGAGTAACTTTCTCTGTCGGTGGCTTGGCATCAAATGAGGGGGTCGTAACGGAACCTTGACGGAAGGACCCGTCAAACTCGGACTGAATTGTAGTTCGTAGATTCTTGTAGGATTCTATCAAGTTTGCTACATCGCAGAAAGGATCTTTCTCGACTGCATTTGATATCGCGGAAACAAGGGAAACGTTGAGGCCCCGGAGAGACTTGTAGTACTTGAATGCCACGGGATGCGTCTCTTCTGGCGACGTCGTGGGTTCTGGAGGGGACATGTCGGCGTCCGGAGGGGACAGTGTAGGGGCGCCAAACGATGGTGCCGCGGGAGTTGGGCTGAATGGAAAGGGTGCGGGCAAGGGAGGAGGCTGTGGAGTGAAGGCGAACGCGGTGGACGCGGAGGCGGTCGCCCCGAAACCGACGAAGCCTCCGAACCTAGGAGGAGGAACAAACTCCTGGGTGAACCGTGAGGCACGTTAATTAAAAAAATACGCGTCCCACTCACGACATCGTCTGCATCGGCAGGCGGAACGGACGGTGGTCCATTGGAAGGCGGTGGTTTGGAACCAGCCAATGCGCGCTTTGGGAGAGCGCGTATTCTGAAACTGGGTGAGCCGCACTAGTCAACTTGGGGAGTATGCAGGTAGCCATACTGTCGTTTGGCGAGCGTAGAGTCGTCCGCCTTTTGAAATCCCTGCGGTTCTGCAATTTCCTTGTATACATGAGACGGCGAAGGATGGGACGTCGGGCCAGACACACCTCGATGTCGTCGTCGTCGTCGCCGTCAAGCCCGTCCTTTGTGAGCTGTCTCTCTGCGCCGCGCTTCATGGTGGACAACGTCGTGCACGTTCAACTCGGGGTGGGCTGGGGACGAGGGATGGGAATATATTAGCTCAGCAGGGTCCCCGGGGTCAATCCGGGTACTATCACCTACAGCTTTTCTTGTTCTATCCCTGCCAGCAAGTGTCGTGTCCACCGCAGTTCTGCACGCCCGTCCCCGTCGTCCCCGTCGATGACAACGACAACCGCAGCAGCCATGGACTCACGTTCGTCGTCCCCCGAGACGCCAGAAACATCCGATGTTCCAAACAATGTCGCTATTCACAGCGAGCTACCTTCGTGGTACCACCCGTTACCCATTTCCAAGAACATCGGCATCTTGGACGGCGACCCCTTTCAAAAGCCGGACAGCGAACATATGCTTCAACTGGACGACATCATACAGGAGCACGCTTATGACGAGTATGTGGAATCTCCTCCGCGCCTGTCTCATCACTTCACTCCACCTTGCAGCTCTACGTGTTCGGGCGTGGAAAACACGTCTCCAAATGTCCACTCATCCTCAGACGTTATACAGCCAGAGCTGCCCCCTCTGGAACCCCTTCGCGCATCGCTCCGGCGGTCCCTCCACGAGTCTGGTCTCTCCATACCGTCCCTCTCGCAAATGCACTCCACGCCAATCGTGCCACCTCCCGCCGTGCGCACATGCAAACGTGATCCCGCTTCTATCCCCCGTAGGGTCGTCTATCCGTCGCGGGAGTCGTGCTACAAGTGCGTTATCTTTCATTTCCCGTTTCACCGTCTTATCGCCTTTTCAGTCTTCTCATCCTGACTCCCAACATTCCCGAGAGTGGTACGAAGTCGCGTGTCGAGACCCAAGTGCGGGTCACTGTCGACCTCGCACACGCGAGCACTTCTACTACCGATCGAAATCAGTATGACAGGGTCGGCTCGTGGAAATGGCTAAAACTCCCACCCGGTACGTCCACCAAGAAGCGTACTCGGAGAGAAGGAAGAATAGGTAATTATCTTATTTCTATAAGCCTTGCTTTAGTACTTATAGCAGCAAGATCCCGCACCAGCGGACATCCTTCACTTGGCTGCCACTGTATCTTGTTCTTCCGCCCCACACAACCATGTCGTTAGTTGTGGAAGTTGTCGGGCTAGAGAGGTATGGCTCCAGCCTCTCTTTTTACGCCTCTTATATATTCCTTGTTAAGGCAAAGCGTGTAGCTCGCAAACTCGCGGCTCGTGTACGACCAACTCGTTCGGATTCGGACACACCCGAGGATGGCAACGAGCGCCCAAGGAGTGTCAAAGAAGACACGACAAGCATCATCCAGTTTAATTGCCCTGACGTGCTTGATTTTTCGGCTGGGTCTGCTGTCCTTCCTGTCCGGATCACTTGTTACTGCAGGCATCACCGAGAGAAAGTTGGGTTCAATATCCACTTTACTATGGTGGACAACAACGGTCGTCTGGTTGGCACCGGCACGACACCCCCAATCATGATTACCGATGATCACAAGTCGACTGTCAAGTCGGGGACTGTTCCTGCCACCCCTGTTTTGGAAACTCAGGTCGATTGGACTGCTGTTGCGTCGCTCTTGGACAGTGCTACCCCCCTGAAACATCCATCCCGAAACGGCAAAGGACAGCCGAAGACGCGTTCTAAGCCTTACGATACGGCTGGTCGCAGCAGTCAATCCAAGTTTTCTAGAGAGGCTAGTGTTACTAGTCTGAGTTCCGCTATCAACTCCCCCTCCACGCGCCCATATACTGCGCCCAACACCCGTTCACCAACACCGCCGCAACCACCCCAATCCTCGAGTCCTGTACCAGCCCCTCAGATTTCAGTGCCATTTACGGCGGATGGGAACCCCCAATCTGCGTTCAGCTTGAGTAAACCCACCTCTTCCTCCAGCGTCCCCGGGACTACTATCTTCGGTCCTCCGAATGGTATCTCTACATCTCCGACCACCCAATTTCCTTCGCCGTCTGACATCTTTGCCTCTAATATGCCCGTACCACAGCCCCCACAACTGCTTGCTTCTCTCGTCCCCTCCCAATCTATACCTTTTCTTTTCTTTAACCCAGGCTCTCCACCTGTTTCATCACTTTCATTGCCTAAGATCCACCGCCTTATCCCTTCGTCTGGTCCAACTCACGGTGGTATAGAAGTAACTGTTCTCGGCGAAAACTTTCACCCGGCGATTCAGCTTAATTGCGTCTTTGGGGATGTCGTGTCAAGTTCGACCCAGAGATGGAGCGATAACACTCTCCTTTGCATTTTACCCCCCCGTTCTCTACCTGGCATTGTTGCTGTGTGGTTTGAAGGTCTCGATGAGACTAAGAACTCTACTGTTCCGTCTCTTTTCACTTACACCGATGAGTCGGATCGCACCTTGTAAGTGAGCCAAGATTTCTGTTTTGAACCATGTTAAAATCTTCTACTCTAGAATGGAGCTTGCACTCCAAGTGGTTGGTCTCAAGATGACTGGGAAAATCGAGGACGCAAAGAACATTGCACTACGTATAGTTGGCTCTACAGCTTCCGAGGATCCACCTTTCGGGACCGACTCCTCCCTTGGCGATATAATGCAAGTCGCTTCGACGTCTTTCCACGAGATCCAACCTCTCCTATTCCTGCGCCTCGGAGAGCGGCACAACTACGAGGCTGCTATTGTCAAGTTTCTGTCACTCATTGACATCACTGTTGAGAAGCATTCTGGAATGCCTCTCGCAGTTGCCGTGTCTCATGCAACGCCGGGCGGACATACGTTGCTTCACCTGGCGGTATTCTTAAAGTTCGTCTCGTTGACCCAATTTCTGATTGCACATGACATCGATTTGGACGCTCGTGATCGCAACGGATACACGGCCCTACATTTCGCAGTCCTGGTCGGGTCACAGGAGTGCGCTCGACTCCTGGTAGCTGCCGGTGCGGACGTGGAGATTGTTAATGTCCTTGGGAAGACACCTCAAGAGATCGGACCAACCGGTTTCTTCGAAGGGATCGTCAATTATGCGGCCCTAGAGGACGATAGCTTGTCGGACGTCAGTATGGAGGACGAGGACGGCGAATCTCACCTAGGCGACGTCGAGAGCGACGAAGAGACAACGATTCTGATCAAACGGAGGCATCTCTCTCGCGGGGTCCGCCGTCGTTTTCAGAGATCTCACGATAGCCACGACCACTGTCAACACGAGACGGAAAGCCCTCGAGCATCGCAGCCCGTGCAAACTCCGGACAAGATGGAGGATATCACAAAGCAGAAACTAGAAGCAACCCCTGACGAGAAGCAAGCCGCCTCGTTTGTTGCATTGATTCAACGGACGCTGGCACAGATTCCCGCGCCGCAGGGCATCATACCTACGATACCGCAGCTTCCGCTGCCACATTTACCGGAGATGCCGACCGTGTCTTGGGGTGCGATACCACAGATACCAATGGTGTTCCCTGTGTTTGTTCCTATGCCTGGATGGCCATCATTCCTGGGAGACAAACGGGATGGTCAGCGAGACGAGGCCACGAGTGGTAAAGAGGGGGATTCTCGGACGACTGGATACAGTACCGCACAGGAACTGCGAGCAACATGGGAGAAATGGCTCGCGGTGGCCATTGCTACTGCAACACTCCGTGCACCGGCTGTTGACGAAGCGCCTCCGATGTACACCCCGAGAGAAACAAAGGAGACAAGCTCGGAGCAGGCTGGAACGATGCAAGTGGAAGAAGAACCCAGCTGCGAACCCACCAACGCATCAACATCGACATCGAATGTATTAGATCGGCCCCCTAGACGTGTGGGCTATGAGGTTACCTCCGCACCGGCACCGGATGCCGACGCGTATGAATATATTCCTGCGAAAGCGCACACGCACACGGCGAAGAAGCGTAAGTGAGGTGTTGACTTCGGGGCCAAAATGTTGACACTTTATTTAGATGATCGCATGCTCGTGTTATTTTGGCTTCCTATTCTGCTTTGTGAGTGGAGGCCGTTGAGAGATTGATGGAAAGATACTGACGCCGAACGACAGTGTCTCTCCTCTGGGCATTTCACAACTGTATTCGATTTGCCATTCATGCGTTAAAGACGAGCTTGTCTATGAAAGCAGGGCTGCGCGCATGAATGGTTTCCATTTCATTTCATCTTTTTTTCTTTCTTTCAGCGTTTGTTCTGATTTGTATAGGAGCAGACTGCTACTGGGTGTTGGTTCAAGGTAGACTCTAGTGTTGTGGGTGGTAGTGGTGCTGGATTCGCCCACGGAATGACCGGTGTACTTTACTCTATGCAAGACCTGCAGTAATGTGCGAATAAATCGTCTAGTAGACTCTAGAGGACGGGGGTTGCTCAGAGTCTGTGCAGCTTGAAGGACGCCTGAACGCCCTTGCCCGCCTTGATATCTTCGAGGACCCTGGCATCGATGTCTCTCCCGCGTCGGGCCACCTGGATTACTTTGTCCACCATGTCCTTGGGGACGCACACTACACCATCTTCGTCGGCAACGATCCAGTCGCCAGGCTCGACTGTGACTGCTGGAAACGCGTCTTGACCCTCTGGGTTGTCCTGGGGGTGGATGACGAGGGGGACGTTGATGGCTGACGGACGAACAAAGGGCGATTGCCCAAGGGTAGAGTGGCCGCGTGCAAAGACTGGGAAGCGCGCGGCGCGGTGCTCGGACAGGTCTCTGCACCTGCCCGATATGACGACACCGAGGACGTCTCTGGCTTGTGCGCCCGCGGTCATGAGACCGCCCCAAACGGCGTTCTTGGTATCTGGGAAGAGCTGGGTCAGGACTGGCTGCCGAGGGAGTGAAACGGAGAGACTGAACGGGGAGGGGCGTCGATGACGATGACCGAGTTTGGGGTTGCGGTGTCCACAAAGTGCGCCGACAGCTTTGGTGCCGTCTGGTCGTGGGCACGAACCATCTGCACGGTGTACGCTGGCCCGGCGATGCGCACGTCCGAATTGAATGGCGCTGGGGACTGGATGTGGATGTCCGGTATGAGGCCACCGTTTGGCGAGCCGAGCTTGATGAGCGCGTCGGAGAGCTCGCAAGTGGACAGGTCGGACAGCATTATTAGTACTGTGGTTGACCAAGAGTCCGATGCTTTCCGGCTTTTCGCACCATGACATCCATCCACCACCACCACGTCCGCCTCCAACCCGACCCCACCTCCTCCTCCTCCCCGTCGCCCCGTAGGCTCGTCAAGACGGCCGCAAAGGCCATCATGAAGTCGCGGCGGATCTCCTTCCCAAAGCACCATCATCTCCCCATCCGTCTTCGACCGGTGCGTCCATCCAACCCGTCTCGCACATCGTGCTCACCCGCCGCAGTGGTTCCTCCTCTTCACCGTCCTCATCATGCTCCTCCTCGCCTTCTTCGGCTTCTCCAACCTCGCCCACTCCCTCCCCTTCAACGCCAAGCTTCTCCATCTCACCTGCTTTTGTATCGCCACCGGTGTCTTCTACTTCATCCTCGACGTGGACGAGTACGTCTTCTCCACTTCTCCTTGCTCGGCTCCTCAATGTGTCCCGCCCCAGGGACGCACGACGTATCTGGTTCTGGCGTCACGCCAACCTCATATTCACTGCCGTCGTCTGTTTCTTCTTTGGTGGGTTCGTCAGCGAAGTCGTCCAGTCCTTGTTGCCCGTAGGTCTCCGCATTGCTCTCCGGTGCCCCCTGCTCACTCCTGCCGCCCAGCATAAGCACTTCGACCTCGGTGACGTTGTCGTTCGTCATTCTCGTCATCCTCGAGGCCTCGTCGCTGATCCATCTCCCAGGCCAACGTCATTGGCTCCACGGTCGGCCTTTACGCGTCTTATCACATCGAGAAACACTACCGCTCCAGGAGAGAAGTACGCATCCTTGTTCCACCCTTCTTTCGATCGCTCACTCTGCTCGAGATTGCCCGTCTATACCGACCCTTGGATACCGACGACCACGAAGATCTGGAGGACCACTCGGACGACGACGTTGGTCCATCCAGGATGCAGCTTCTCCCGCTCTTTAACCCTAAACCTGCCGACTCTTCCGCAAAGTCTTCGCTCTCTTCCAAGGCAAAGATACAACATAATTTGTCGGATGTCTGGGACGACCGTGAAGAAATCTTTGGCGTCGGAGATGACAGCGAGTCTGAGGATGCCCCTACACCCACTCAGACGAACCGTTTTCCGAATACCGGCCTTGTGCCAACGATTACCATCACACGACCCTAGAGATGAGAGGATTATCTATTCATCATGTATATCACCACGACCAGGGACGATCTATTCTACCTCTACCCTTTTTACTGGGCTTGGACGTCCTGCCCGTGCCGCAGGAAACTGTTTGCATGCCTGCAGTTCTCTGTCTAGATCGCACAGTTCTCCGTGCAATTCGTGAATGTCGTCACGGCGTCGATGAACCAATTCTTGCATGCCCTCGCATGCCGTCCGAGCTACGATAGTGACGTTGTCATCCACCGTCTGCTGAACGGTGCTCTGTTGGCGCGTGATGATCATGTGAATAACGGTGGATGACACAACTCGCAAACGCTTGCCTGGAGATCACGCCTCAAACCTTCCCCTACCCTGCCCGAATCCTGTGTCCATCTCCCTTTCGCCCGTTCCCACTTGCCAACCGCCCACCGAACACTGCCCACCGCCAGCAATGCACCCGAACCTATTGCCGTCCCCATCTCCGTGCCCGCTCCCAAGCTAAGGATAGGTTCCCCGACCGCCAACCACCATCCCAGTCCCAGTCCACCCAACGTACCACCAAGTGCACCGACCACAGCGCTCTGTGCTTCTCGGTGCAGTTTTGTGTTGGTATATTGAATCAACTGACTCCGGCGGTGGTGTATCGGCCGCGTTAGGCTGCTTGGCGTAAGAACGTTGGCCGGCAAACGTTTTAGCTGTTCGAGCCGGTTTTCGAGGACGGGCGACCGGAGGGACGCGGACGAGGGCGCGGAGACGAGATCGGACGCAGAGTCGGACAGCGCTCTCCCGGTAGATTCGAGGCGCCCGGTTTGTAGGATGAGCTGGCACACGTTGAACTCGACTTGTTCTCATCAGGTGGACCCGAAACGCCCCTTACCTGATTCTCGAGGCCTTTACACCACCGTCCTTGGATGGCGGCAGAAACGAGCGAGCCTGTCTCATCGACCCGCCAAACCATCCTCCAAAACGTCAGAGATGTAAGTAACGCATTCATTTCCTTTGTGCCCAGAGACAGCGCCTCTTCGACCTTGTCGTCCCCACCTAGTTTGCCGAGTATATCCTGCTTTGCGCTCTCGCGGATGCTGTGTACTTGAGACGACAAATCGTCGATCTTGGTGGCCACAGCTCCAACGTCTTTCTGGGCAGCCTCGATTGATCGGAAGCTTGCAGACAAAGAACCGTGAACTTGCGTTAGCGCCGTTTTCTGTCGGAGATCCGTCAGCGATGTCTTGGACGGGCTTTCAGAGCCAAGAATATCGTCGATGGCAGCGGTGACGGTAGATATTCCAGAAGAAAGCGTATCTCGTTGGTACCTGTCGATCGCGGAAGGCGACGTAGGTTGTACCTGCAAGGCGGTGACCGCCTCGAGTGCTTGTCTGGGGTCAACAAACAGGATACGCCCAGGCAGACACCCCATCCTCGACAGCGTTCTGGAAACAGACTTGTGGTGAGGGTCAGAGCTCGAGCCGGATGTGAGGATGAGAATCGTGTTGGGCTTGTCAAGCAGATGCTTGGCCCGACCAACCAGGTCAGTGAGAGGGGTGACGAGGGGGTCGACGAGTAGTACAAGGACATCGCTGTTCAGCAGGAGGCTGTCCGTCTCGTCGCGGATGGTGGACAAGGAGGAAAGGTCGGGAAGTTCGGTGAGCTGGATGGCGTGTGGGAACCGCTGAAGCCAGTCAGATGGGCTATGGAGCTCTCCAGCAAACGCGGTCGGCTGACCATACCTACGCGAAACACGTACGGCGCTGGTGAACGGAGAGGACGAGGTACTTACTCGATACTGACGGAGCTGGGAGTGTTCTTCCACCTATTGCGCAGAATATCGGTATAGGTCGGATCGGAAGAGAAAGGATCTTCCAAAAGAGATGTAACAAGTTCATGGGAGCCCGCCCATTTGTCGAAACCACAGACTACATTGAGAGGCAGAATGAACATATGACCCCGACGCTCATCGAATCACTCACTAGTAATAGTGGCCTTTGAAGGCGCTTGGTCTGAACCGGCGTTTAGCTCGGCGATAGACCGTTCAAGTACGTCGTTCCAAAACGAAGCAGACTCTGGTCCTACCGCGCCGTCTGCAGTAGAGAGTGTTTGCGGCAAGAGGAACGCTGTTTTCTGCAACAATTTGGGTACACATCGCTCCGGTTCGACATGAGTCTGAGCAACAACGTTAGCGAGTGTTCTTCTAGCGCTTGTCCGGACGGTTGCAATCGAATTGCGGAGGACACGACATGCTTGCATGCTTTCATATCCTCGATGGCTTGAAGCAACTCAACTCAACTACATACAGTCACGTGACATTACATGTACATTCATCCTTTCCGCTTCGACTTGCTCGAACCAAACGTTATCCGTTCCTGTCCTGATTTCTTTGGTGTGCTCGCCTCGGCCTGTGCTTCCAGGATGGCTCCCTTACTCAAGCAAAAGTCAATGTGAGAATTCAACCCCTGGTTGTCCGTTTTCAGTTGCTTGCCGCAAATCGGGCAAGTGTGATGCTCTTCCACAGCATCCTGATCCGACCGGGATGGTTGCGGAAAAATAGACGAGGACTTGACACCCGAGCGCGGTTTGGAACGGGGCTTTGATACCGTCGGCAAGGCGTCATCAGGGCTATCCACGGGTTGATCATCATGTTCCAGGTCTGGCTCGGCCTCTTCTTCGTAGAACTCTGGCATCGAATCTTCCTCCCCTTCAGAGTCGGGCTGTTCTTCGATATCGTCGTCTAACCTTGCCCTCTTTCGCGGCGAGTCCGAGGCCTCGAAAAACTAAATACGGCCGTCCAGGGCTATCCTATTCACGGCCGTGGAGTGCTTACCCGCTTTATCCCACCCACAGGTTCTTTTGCATGTAAATCCTTGAGTTTTGTCACCCGCAGCCCAATCAGTCGAATCGTCAATGGAAGTTCTGCGAGTAAAAGTTCCTTCCCGATCTGATTCATCGTTCTGTCAGGAAAGCTATGAAGCAGGAAGAAAAAAAGGGTCTCACTGCGAAGAGATCTTCTTTCTTCTGACTAACCCAGCGATCAAACGATCTCGCCCTGGTAAAAACTCGAGTAAAACGTGTTAATCTCGAGAAAAGCCTGTGGTCGTAGTACAGTTACCCTCGTAGGTATCGAGTTTATACTTGAGTGTGACAGTCTTCCCCGTCCATCCACCTGACGCCATATCTCTTGCAAGCTCGTCGGCGACATCCTCCAGTTTTGAAAGAATCATATGTTTATCGCTCAAGGCGCGGAATGTCCTGGTGAGGCATTTGGCATGCATGCAACATATGACAGATATACGAACTTGCCTTTCAGCGCCTATACTTTTCCGTTCCTCTCGTCGTCCCGCCTGGACTACGTTGGAGGCAATCCCAAGGTATGTTTTGAGCAGAAACTGCAACCCGAACTGTTTGTCCATCAAACACAACGTTGCTCGGTGAGTGTAAATGTCCCCACAAGTCTAAGGGAACAGGGTGTAGTGAATATGACGATTGGTGCGAGCACTTTCAAATGCACCTTGATACCAATAGCATCGAGTAATCTCTCGTGTACCCTACCTACCCCGGGGACTTTTCGTATCGATAAGTCGCGCATAAACAGTTTGATAGAGTCCCGGTCAAAGGGAAGTTGAAACTGTCCATTCGGCTTGTTCTGCGCAGTGTCAGCAGGGCAACTTGCAAGGATTATGGACCGCTCGCACTTTGTCCGAAAAGATCTACATGTTATATGCTCAGTGACTGGCGCAGAAACGAGGCTCATTCACCCACCTTTGCCAGCATCTAAACCTGCGTCAAGCTTACAAGCGTATGACACAGCGGTATCAAACCTTGTTGGGTGCAATACCGGCGCTCACCGTCAGCTGCGTTTCACTATGAACAGCAGCCCGCATCTCCTGCATGCATGCCTCAGCGTGGATCTCATGATCTTTGCAATACTGTGTGATGCTTCACGCACTCGAGTCAGTCGGCACAAGTTATGGCCACAGGACTCACTTGAGGTACCCCTCGTCACAGCCGGCGGCGAACATATTGGGGTCGTACCTTCGGAAGATCCGCATACATCTTTGCGACATTTCGGAATAGCGCTGGAAATTGAGCTTGACGATGATGAGATCCGGGCAGAGTTTTCTGGCAACGAATTCTGCACGATGATGGGGACACCAGCCGAGAAGCAACGCTCCCGAACCCACCTGCCATCCCGGAACGGACGCCGTACTTGCGCGCCTCGTAGGAGGCGGTCGAAAGCACACCGCCGCCAACCTGAAAGTTGCCGATCACCGTCATAGTAAACTTGTGCTAGTCAGAGCGTTAAACACGTACACCAAAGGGTTTTCCCTCGAGGGACGGGTTGTGGAGGAGCTCCACGCTAGCGTAAAACGCGTCCATGTCAACGTGCACGATGGTCTGGCTGAGGTCGCGCTGCTCTTCGAGCTCTTCGATCTATGAAAAAAAATGGAGTACGTAAATCACAGTTACTATACGCCTTGCTCACGATGGAGTCCACCTGTCGTTCTACCGCGCCTGCATTCACGTCTCGGAAAGCTGACGGTCAGCACTCGGGAACATCACGCACGGATATCTACGCCGCTCAGGACTTCGTCACGTCGCTTGAGCATCTTGACAATCTTTTCAGACAGCTCCTTGTCCTTCCGCTTCTCATTCTACATCGAGGGAAACAACGTCACTCGCGTTTCCACTGGACTGGCGAAACTGCTTGCCTCGTAAAATTTGGAGCCTTTCGACACTTCTGCAATGATGCGATTGATCTCATTTTGATCCTGAACCAACCTGGAGAGGACCGTATGAAGTCAGTCTTTTTTGTTGACCATGTATTTCAGGCCCCGGAACGGACCCAGCCTTGGTGGACGAAGGGCCCGCAAGACGCTTGAAGAGACTGGCGGACTCCTGAGACGGCTCCGGAAGTGCGTGTTCACTATTACTCTCGGATTTCATGCGTATGGTCGTGGACTTTTATGCCTGACAATAATACGAGTCGGACTCATCAAGCGAACTGGTCAACGTCAAGCGCGATGGTGACTCGGATTGTGCGGCTGTACATGCTCGTCTAGTACACGACCACAATAAGGTTACGTCATGGGATATAAACATGCAGTTAACCATATCGTTTAAACTAAGTGGATATATTTTACGTGTACTGAAGGCCAGCTTCTGGATCGCAAGACGAGCATGCCAGGTTTGTCTCGTCCTCAAGGCTTACCCTCGGCCGCGTCGGAAAAATTCAAGACGGCAAGGGCAGTGTCCCACGCTTGTCCGTCATGTCCAGATTGAGGAGGCTGGGAAACGAAGGCCTCCGAATGAGAAGGCTGGATGGGAGTCAAGCCCTGCTCTAGAATTCCTAGAGAGGTGTACGAGGTCGAGACAAATAGTTTTAGGAAACCAGAGTCGAGCTGAGGTAGGACGTAAGACCTTAGTTCGATCTCTAGGGATCCGTGCTTCGGGAGCGTTGGCGTCGAGGAAGACGCTCGTGGATGGTATAAAAGGTGGATATCGACCCCGTTTGAATCCATGTATGCAAGATACGGCCAGAGATCTTTGTCAGAGTGATTGCGCAGGACGACAACGTATGGGTTTCCCGCTGTGCGTACCAGTTCCGCTTTTCCGTCGAGTAAAAGATTTTTTCCCGTCCGTTTAAACTTCTCCGGATCAACGAAGTAAAGTTCCAGCTCGAGTTTATCTCGAAATGGATTTTCGGGGTTTGTGCGATGAAGATGCATGTGGTAACGGGCAGCTTCGTCCAGGATAAGCGCCGAGCGTTCTTTATCCTTTTTCTCAACCTTCAATGCAGGACGGCGAGGTGGTGCAAGTTGATTGAGGGTCTGCACTCGAACAGCTCGAGAGTGCACACCGACTGATATATCCGCCAACGTAGAATGCTCCACCTCGACAATGTTCAGCCCTTCTTTGACGGGTATGCCATCAAGCTCGTCGGGGTTTGGGCGGCAGAAAAGATGTCGGAAAATGGATGAACATGTCATTTTCATATAAACTCGGAAAGGGGTACGGGTGTTCCACCGTGTAATGCGAGCCCAAGACCCTCGACCGCCACGTTTGTTAATGCTTTTGCGCCTGGCGAGAGACCAAGTCGGGTGCACCTCATACACCCGGAAGCTGTCGAGTGACGGATTCAACGATCCAAAGCGGTTGTGGGAGTGAACGCTGAACTCAGTGCCCTCCACAACGCCATGCATCGCTCCCATAAGCAGTCGTAGGCCATCTTTATCCCCTTCAACCTGAACGAAGTTCATGTCTGGGACGAAAGGAATACCATTGAAGAGAACACGATTTTTATGTCGTCCAAGGCAAACTGGATGCTGCGGGACGGAACCGGCGGGGTTGAGGTGGTCCGAAACCTCAAAATATCGCAGCTCGTGGAGAGGCACCGCCTTTTTCATCGCCAGGAGTTCCCGCGTAAACCTGCCCCCTTCTTTCCACTCGGTCGCCATTTCATCGGGTTTGCACGCTGCCAGGAGCATGTGGGAGGGACAATCGCTCTGGTAGAATCCAGGCTCTCCGTTGAACCTTTTTCCAATCGCACCTCTCCATAAACCGTTAAACAAATCCTCCTTGCGAGCCTTTTCTGTAGGAGTACAGCGAACGCCACGTCGATCGTGCCCATTGCCAGCGAGTTTTAGAGACGAAAATGAACAATCTAGAATGAGTGTGATGTTGTCTCCCTTTACAGCACTGAGCTCGCTGAGCATGGAGCACAGAGAGCGGTCGGAGATGCCAGCAACTCGGCCTTCAGGACCCTTGGTATCGTGGTCATAGGGGCAGAGAACTTGCACGTGGCGCGGTTTACCCTCGCACCAATCTCGAGGCGCAGGTAGGCTGCTGCCGTGCCCAGCGAAATAAACGAGGATGGCGTCTCCATGAGAAATGTCGGGATTGTTAACGAGGTGGCTCATGAAAACGTCTTCGATGCAACGTTTAGTGGCCTCCTTGTTGACAAGGAGGGCGATATTAGAATCGGGAACTTTAAAGTCATGCAGCAGCCACTGCTTCATGCGCCGCGCGTCGTCAGCACAAGCCTCAAGGTTCCAGATACGACCAGACTTGTAATTGTCAACTCCAATGAGAAGGGCGAAGAGTCGAGAAGCCATCTTTGAGCAGATTGGTAACGGAACAAAAAAAGCAAAAAGAAAACCTGCCTATTGACGTAGATAGGGGAGGGGGGAAATGATCCAAGTATGAGCTAGAAAGGTGGCATTCGGAGCTTCCTGTTCTTATAATATGTGGGCGCACATGGCCATGCGTCGCCTAAGGTGTACAGACACACATGCACTCTAAACGCCAGGTTGGTCGGTGGGTTCCACTGACGGAAATGCAGGGAGTGCCATCAAGCGCATGGCAGAAGACAAGGACTGCCGCAGCGAATCTGTGCCAACACTAAAGGGGGATGCCGGACAGCGATCCATGTGTCAAGAAGAAAAGGTCCGTGAAGGTAGTGTGGAACTGTCGGATCGAGAGGGTTCATTGACGGAAGACGGCGCGTGTTCGCCACGAAATGCCTCAGAGCAGCGCGTTTTTTGCATGAGCCGCGTTGGAGCCATCAAAGAAGGTGGAATGCACAAATACGATCCCGGCGAAGAGCCTAGCGCCATGAGGCCAACGGTATAAGTTAGAGATTGTGATGGGCTTGAAATTGTGACTGAAACGTCATGAACGGTTCCAAACACTTACCGTGCGAGCCTTGACACCGTACCACGATGAGCTACGTCTGTCAACAGTGCAAAGAACCCCTACAGGTATGGCTTCTTGGCTCTAGTTCGGAGGCGGACACCCGCTCAGAGTTATCAGCTTGACGCGTCTCTCGTAGACCTCTCACCATCCCAGTATGATGTACTCGCAGCGTCACTCCCACCGGCACCCTCAGCGCGTGTCAGGTATATGACAGAGGCCGAACAGTTGGCCCACCTCCCTTCCCCTCCCGCCTCTAAAGCCGCGTGGCAGCTCGCAAAGCAGCACGACAACGCCAGCTCTTCGCCACCCCTTTCATCGCGTGTCCAGGGAAAACAACCCCAGCGCGCCTACCCGGCTCCAAACGAGTCCTTCGTCCTCCTCCAAGACAGTATCATACATAACATACCATCACCTTCAAATGCGGCCCCCAGACCGGCTGCTTCTCCTTCCAACGCCCCATCAAAAGATCCACCACCTGCGCTATCACCGTCGGTTCCCTCTCAAGTAGAACACGATCAACCGAATCGGACGCCGATATCGCATCACTTGCGTTCCACCATGCGTCTCTTCAATCTGCTGACTACTCGCGCCGACATCGATCATCCGCTTTGTGCGGAGTGTACACAAATTCTTCTCTCTTCCTTACAAAGACAGCTAGATGAAACTAAGAAGGAGCGTGACGGTTATATTGCCTTTGAAAAGGAACTGAAACGGGAGAGGGAACGTGAGAGTCAGGACATGAGTAGAGATGAAGCGGAAAAGAAGATCGAAAAATTAATAGCGGATGAGCGCGGCGCAATCGAGCAACTGAGGCAAGCTGAACGCGAGAGGGAGCAACTCGACGAGGAGCTGCGTATCTTGGAGTCTGAAGAAAGGGCCCTGGAGGAGGAGGAGGCCGAGTCAGTCTACGATTCCCACCATTTGCTTTCCCGAGACTGACGACTCGTTAGGTTCTGGCGTGCACACAACAAACACCAGCTGGCTGCTGCGGGCCAAGTAGCTCTTCTTTCATCTTTGCGGGCGGCCTATGCCGCAGACTATGCCGCATACGAGAAACTGGAGCGTACCAACGTCTACAACGATGCCTTCTGTATTGGTCACGACGGGGTGTTTGGGACCATAAATGGCCTACGATTGGGTCGAGTTCCCGGTGTTCCGGTGCGTGTCTCTGTTGTTCTTTTTTAAACAAATTTTTCATGCGGTACAGGTGGAGTGGCCCGAGATTAATGCGGCCTGGGGCCAGACATTGTTGCTACTCTATACTGTGGCGCGGAAGCTGGACTTTACATTTGACAAGTATATGCTATGCTATTCTGTAATTCCACGGATCTGATACTGACACGATTGGATTCGCAGCTATCGGTTGATACCAATGGGCTCTTTTTCGCGCATTGAGCGGACGACTGGCGACAAGGCGACATACGAATTGTATGGGTCGGGAGATCTCCACTTGGGCCGGCTACTACATAATCGTCGATTTGATTTTGCGATGGTCGCTTTCCTAGAATGCCTGAAACAGTTGATAGATTATGTCAAGTCTCAGGATCCGGGTGTTGATTTTCCGCATCAGTGAGTGGGATAATGAAGGCGACGGGCTTGTTGACTGATCATCGGGTGTGTTTAGAGTGGTCAAGGACAAGATAGGGGAGGCATCGGTCAAGCTGCAATTCAACCAGGAAGAAGCATGGACACGTGCGCTGAAGCATGTTTTACTGGCACTGAAGATAATACTCAAGTGGACCACCAATGGGGGGAACGGCTGACACCACTACGCGGACGTACCTTGTAACTTAGCGTCAGGGAAGCATCCTATGAAAGTATCGTTACTCGGATGTACTTGGTGTAATGTAAGGGTCATATGGCACCGGATGTCACCTTACGTTGACTATCCTTACAAATCACTATCAGTTCGTTAGTAAGGATGTCGAGGCGAAACCAGATAAATTATATTCAGACGGTCCGTGATCTCTCAGATCGCGCAATACGCCTCTGATCTCTCGCCATGGGTCTTCTCTACCTTGGAACACCACTCTCGTGGGACGACGCCAAGCTGCACGCCGACCACATCAGAAAGCACGGCACCATCCAGTTTCTCCATACGTGGGACAGAGCCAAGGACAG
>JBBPUI010000126.1:0-36457 GCA_038094615.1 Heimioporus aff. retisporus | reverse complement strand
ATACAATGTCTGTATTTTCGCATACGGTCAGACAGGTTCTGGAAAATCCTTTACCATGGAGGGTGGCTCTGTAGGTCTACCATCAGTCTTGCATTCCCTTGCTTAACAAGTGTCCATAGTCCGAAGCTACGATGGGGATGATACCCCGTGCTGTCAATGAAGTGTTTGAAGCCGCAGAAACACTGAAGAACAAAGGTTGGGAGTACACCATGGAAGGACAGTTCTTGGAAATTGTGAATTTGCCCTCCCCCCCGTTCGATTGTCACTGACATAGTTGATACAGTACAACGAGACGATCAATGACTTGCTCGGGAAGGGTGAATTCGACAAGAAGAAACACGATATTAAGCATGAGAAGACCGCGACCAGTGTCAGTACACGAGTAACTGACGTCAATGTGATACCTCTGCACACGCCTTGTGAAGTCGCATCTCTCTTACGATTGGCGAATTCACGGCGCACCGTAGCCGCAACTCTTATGAACGAACGTTCGTCACGATCCCATTCAGTGTTTACCCTTCGAATTTCAGGGTACAATGAACACACCAAGGAGCGTTGTGAGGGGTGCCTCAATCTTGTTGATCTTGCGGGGAGCGAACGTTTAAACTCGAGCGGAGCTGCAGGGCACAAAGACCGTCTGAAGGAGACACAAAACATCAACCGTAGCCTCAGCGCACTGGGGGACGTCATCGCCGCATTGGGTGAGAAGGGGGAGAAAGGGGAGAAACACATTCCATACAGGAATTCGAAGGTGGGTCGATCATCCATGCGTCCCCTCTCGCGACTTTCTCCCTTATTTTTGATTGGTGATCGTGTGGGGATCTTCGCTAACCTGTGGTGCTGTGCCTCTTCCACTCCGACTTCGCCCTGGGTAGCTCACTTACCTTTTGCAACACTCATTGAGCGGGCACTCAAAAACGCTGGTGCGTTCAGTCTTGACACCGATGCTGGAAGCTGTGTTGTTCATGACCGCTTTTTTGCAAAGATGATCTTGAACCTGTCTCCGCTCGCCGCACACCTCAACGAGTCATTGACATCACTGCGGTTCGCGACAAAGGTGTGTTGGATTGCGCCATCGAGACCTGGTTCGCTCCTCACTCCACACCACCCCTTTGCAGGTCAATAACACCACCGTCGGTCCGGCCAAGAAGCAGGTCCGCGGTGCGAGCTGAAACGACCACAGCCATCGCTCGGTGGGTACATGACACTGATTGATTGCTATCTCTCCTCGTGCTGGAGGGTCGGCAGACTATTTGCAATCATGCCACCCGACGACCTCAGGCTCAGGCTCGGGAAGATGCATGTCCCTCGCGCGACTGTATTATGTTACACGAATACAAGGATATGTCGTGTTTTTGCAGGGTTTGATGCGACGCGACTTAAAAACGTCACGGCCGACTCGGCAGCTTCGACACCCCTTTTTTCTTGAGCATGTCGCGTCTCACCTCGGCGGACCACTTGAAGAAGTTGCAGCGATACGAGTGGTCCACCTCCTCACGAGGCCGCTCCCCTTTACCCTTGTCATAGCCAGGGCCGACGGGTCTACATATTCACCGCCGTTTAAGCGATCGGAACGGAAGTACGAAGTCCGGAAAGAATCGAATTTAGTGATACACGATAACGAAATGAAGGTTCCCGAGGAGGGTCGCATAACGTACCGAGAGCAGATAAAGAATGTTTTACCCTTATTCGGTCCGGGCTTGTTCACCGTGTACTCTTTGGCGGGCTCGCCATGGATGGTGCATTTGGGGGGTTGGATGGGTGCCATGAGCTGAGATCACGCCGTCTTGCTGTTGGACGATGATCCGCTTGATGTCAGTGGGAGCGGCTCCGCTTCCTGCGAGGAGGCGAGGCGGAGCGCGAGTTGATAGTCTGTTTCCAGACAGTCCGTGGCATGATCGCCGTCCGAGGAGAGCAAGGGCGGATCCCCAGACGTACTGCGTTCGGTTTGCGACGCTGATGGGGGCTGTCGCTGAGATTTGGAGGGCTGAGGGGGCAATTTCGAGGGTGGCTGGGACTGGAATTGGGAGGGGGCGAAGAATGAGGCAAGCGTGCGTTGTCCCGATCCAGATCCGCTTTCTGAGCCTGGACACTTGCTTTTATCCTTCTTTTGCTTCTTGGTCGGTTTCGACGCGAGTGCCGTTGGCGGATCCGTCGCACTGCGTTTCAGGGGTGCAACGCGTTTCTTCTCGGGGTCCCCACCGCTATCCGAGGGAGAAGGCGTGGGGGTGGGCGATTGGGGAGTAGGTCCGCTCCCGGTCCTGGTCGTTAAGAATGGAAGAGCGTCAGCAGGGCGGGTAAAGTCTGGATCCTGAACGTGAGCGAGGTCCTGTGGCACAGCATCGGAGAACTGGGGTGCAGTGTCAATGCATAAGATAGCCGGCGCTTGCGACGAGGACGGAGATGGCGATCCCGGCGGTTGCAAATCGTGCGTCGTATCGCTTGACACCTTTTCCCCCTTGGCGAAAAATGAGGATAATAACGTCTGCTTGCCGGAAAACTCGTCCCAGCGTCGCGCCGCGAGCCGAGGGGGTTCAATTGGACCCCCGCCTGGGCGCATTACTTCACGGAGAGACAGTTTTTCGCCGGTCTTGGTGGTGATTACGTCATGGAGATCAATGTATATGGGACAATGGTCAGAGCCCTTGAGGTGAGGTTGGATATCACCATGTTTGATCCAGGGCAACAGGCCCTGTGTGGCAAGGATGTAATCTACGCGAGTTCCGTAATTCGTCTCCCGAGCAGAGATCTTGGTGTTCCAGCCTGCGGTGTCGTCGTGGAAAGAAGACGCATCAGAAAAAGGATATTGATAAGAAACGGGAGGGTGAGAAAGGCGAAACGCGCGTCTTACATGTGTACATTCCTTTTCTGCCAGGCCAAAAAGACCGCACCACATCAGTCATACATCCGTTTGGAGTAAGCCAGTTGTGGAACCAAGTTCGCGCGGGGTGATCATGGAACGTCTCCACGTTGCTGGCGAGATGGCCGTCACAGTGGTCGAGCGGCGTGGAGCAGACGTTTATGTCACCGAGAACGAGAACCTCGCGGCCTTGGTGGACGAGCTTGCTGACGCGTTCTTGGAGCATAAAGTGATAATTCATCTTGAAAGGAAGACGGGCATCAGATGTTTCGTTGGGACAGTAAACGTTGATAAGGACGAAAAGGCCAAAATCAAGCACGAGGGCTCGGCCCTCGGCATCAAGCGAGACGAGATCAGAAGGGGTATTTTCCTGGTCGTCCGGCATTAGTTCCATTTCATGCGCGGAGGGATATGAATGTGATATGCGTTCGTCCCTGGTCAGCGGAACCTTTGGCTGGATGGTCCCTGATAGGCCTTCTTCTGCTTTGAGTGGTGTGACCGTCCTCGAGTCTGTGTAGACGGCGACACCGCTATAACCGCCTTTGCTGATGGGAAAGGAAAAAAAGGCGTGGAATAGGTCGGGGACGGCGATGTTTCTGTCGAGGCCAGTCCGTGAAGCTTTCATTTCTGAGATGAAGAGTGAGCCAAGGCGACGGCGAGCGCGAGGAGGGAGACCTTGGAAACATATGATGTCCGCCTCGAGGTGTGCGAGAACGTCGTGAAAGGACTTGAACGAGTTCCATCTAATTTTTATGTCGCCTGGGGGGAACTACTATAGTCTGGGGTGTCCACGCACGGATGGTACTGGGGCAGGGTCCGCACGCCGTTCTGCAGGAAGACCGCGGTCGTAAGAAGAGCACTCGAGCGCGTTTTGTGAAAGACCCACAATGTTCCAGGAGAGGATACGCATCTGATGAGTTGGCTCGAACGTCTATGAAACTTTGTACCTTGTTGACTAACCATAACGTTTAGGTTTACCACTGGCACTCCCTCAGGCCTGGCACGTTGTTGTGAACCGTCCTGGCCCGCAATGGGCGTTCATTTCATCCAGGGCCATGGGGACATCACCGCCATTGCTGTCCTGTTCAGGCCGGGCAGTGCCCACAGTGACAGTAGTCCCTAGATCATTGCTTCCTGCCGCTGCAGTCGTCCCACTCCACGAGTGGTGGTCCAGGAGGACTCTTCTCAGAGGCTGCGGTCTGAGAAGTCCTCAGCTTGGCCCATGCACAGCTTCGTCCACCTCCCCGGTCCCCCATGTCCTCCTCTACGATCGGTCTTAGGTATGTATCTTTGGATAAGCGTCGTCGGCGTAATCAGCTTACACACCCGCTCTTACCCACATCTCCTCTCAGCCTCCGTGCCTCCCTTATCTCCCCCCTCCCTTTTCCTGCCATCCCCGTCAATTGTCAACACTGCCGTCTTGGTCGGACCGATGCCTCACATCCCCATAAATCGCCTCTTTTTGCTGCCTTTGATTGCGAAGCCGATGGCAGTCTATCATAACCGCTCTCATGATTTCACGCGCTTCTGAACACGTTGCATCAGCACGTCAGATCCATGCCTAGCTCGTCACTTCACTTTTACGTTGCCACCATTTTCGTCCGCTGCCAGCGAGAAAGCCATGGCCCCCTATTGCTTGTCTTTATGTATTCCGCAGACCGGCGTGGAGTACCAAGGACCGAGATGGTTTTTAATTAACTACCGGTGTGCATGCCTTCCTTCTAAACTCGGCCACGGTTCAGGGTCGCTCATCTCGCCATGCTTCCTCAAGGCAATTACGCGCTGGCTCAGTTCGCTGAGTGTCCCGATTGCTTTCGTAACGCTAAGCATGTGCCGAACGAGAAAAAGCGGAGGAATGAATCTCGCGTTTTTCTCTACTGCGCGAGGAGCATGGCCAGAACACTCGAAGCTCTGTTTGCATTTCAAAGTCGGAACAACTGCTTGGTTCACCCTTAATTCCCACCTTATAGTCCCATCCGTCGTGCGAGCTTCTCTTTCCCTCTGCAGAATCGCCCCGAGCACTCCTCCCAACATCCTTATCTAGCTCTTTTCATGCTACAGAGGACGGTCGAAAAAATGCCGCGGTCTCGCTCTCGCTCAAGAGGAGCGCAAGCTAAGCCGACTGGCCCTTCTCATGTTGCTCGGGGCTTTCCTGAAGGGAGCCCAAACATCCCTAGCATTCATAGTCCTTATGCTCGAATGGAGACTGGTGATCCTTTGAAGCGCAAGCAGACCATTCTCAGCTTGATAGACATGCTTTCCGAGTTGAGCAACGACAACGCGTTCGAGGCCGGTGCGTTCTATCTCTCTCTAGTGTCGGTTCCGCGCCTGACGGACCGCTTCAGATGTCGCCTCGCCTCCGATGTTGGAGGAAGACTTGCGTGAGTCGCGTTTCATGACGTGCTGCGTCCCTCTGTCTCACTTGTTCTTTGTAGCAACCTCTCTCGACGAGAAACTATCGAATGCCGGGGCGGAGCAATTCTTTAGGTTCGAAAGGTAAGCCGTCGAGTTGCTTATGGCGCCACCTCAACCCACCACACTGCTAGACGGATAGAGAATCTAGACAAAGAGGTTTGTAACGCCTCCTTGACTACTTCTCTTCCTCACACATGGTCAGCTCCGCGGTTTTGCAAACGCAGCCCGCCAGCTGGGGAGCTCGGTTGGAATTCTCTCCTCCGCGTTCAAGTTACGTGAACGGTTGACGAAAATCTTGTTTCTCTTCCGGGAAAATGCTGCGAACCTATATCCTCGCAAGATCGCACGCCAGCCCCGGGAGGCGCTTCCCAACCCGAATTTCATGCACAGACAGCGACGGGCTCCCTGGCGTGGCCAACATGCTCCCGTTGTCAAACTTATATTGGAGGATAATCTGGAGCCTGACACACTTCCAAACCAGTTTGAAAGTTTTGCCAGGGACGTTGTGACGTTCCTCAATTGCCTCAACGAGTTTCCCGAGTTCACCGACGAGGCCGTCAACCAATCCATGCGGGGTTTTGAGGGTGACCTGAAAGTATGTCGAGTTTCGTTGAATTCACTGCCGTTGACACTTCTGTGTCTAGTATTGGGCATCGTGTCTGGCCGAATACAAGAGTCAGCGGTATACGATGATCTTTCGTGCTCCGAAACTAATATGATTTCCTTGTCCAGACCAATTCCGCTCACCAGCAGTGCAGCGCTATGTGCACGACCTCACTACGGAGATCGGCGATCACATCGACAACATTACGGGGACGCTGTCTATGTTCATAGAGATCGGTGAGTATGGAGGCATCATGGGATGCAGTGCACTGATATGCTACACAGGCGTCCCTACAATCAGATTCCATCAGCAACATGCTGCGTCCAATCTACTGAATCTGTCGACTGTAGCAACATTCTTTTCGGCAGTCACCGCAACGACGTTACAGTTCTCGTATAACTCAACTGGAAATGTGTTGTCCGACTCCGTGAACGCTTTCTGGTTTTCGTCATTGGTGTTCAGTATTGCTGCCGCTGTGAATAGTCTCCTTGGTTTAACTTGGAAGCAGGCTATGTAGTAGGTCCTTCTCTCGATTTCCTAGCGCCGTTCGTTGACATCATCCAGTCGCTCTCCTGGGCATAGGGTTCCGTGGTGGGTCCTCATCTGGATCAAACGGTCCCCGTTGGTCTTCCTCGTGATGTCCGTCGCCTGCTTCTCCGCTGGACTCATGCTCTTCACGTATTCATCTGGACAGGTACGCAGACTTGCTCCACTGTCGTCATTCATACGCTTAAATGATCTCTTCAGGGAGCCGTAACCTCAACGATAATCACCGTTCTAACGGCAAGTCTACCCGTTTAGCTATTTTGTGCTCGAGTCTCTTATTCTTGATATGATGGTAGGCTGTCACCTCATTTGGCCTTGCCGCTGTGTCCGCTTGGTTTGCCTCGGAGCGATGGATATTTGTCCAGCACAAAGGTCAAAAGTGGCTTGAGGAGGTGATCGCGGAGACAACTAATCATCTTGCAAACACCCCAATTGCTCGCGCTGGTCGGATCTTCTTGCGCTGGTGTAGTCTGCGGATGGCTGCCGCACGAGGGTACTTGAGACATCTCACAAATTGGATTATCAAGCCCAAACAACCACCTCAGTTACTTCCAATCGTAGAGCCTGCTCAGCCTCGTCCTCGTGTACGTGCCCCGGTTCGGGCTTCAATCTATCACTCGGAACCTGCGCCGTTTGTTCCTAAACCCGAGGCTGCCCTCTCCGTTTGCTCTATTGCTACCGAAAATCCGGCGTCTAGCACGGAGGGACGGACAGATGAGACCATGGAAATACGTCATTCCGACGCTCGTCAACGATTCGTGAACGCAATCCGCTCGGTAATCATGCTCCAAGCCACGGCGCGACCCATGTCTCCGCGTAGAAATTCCTCGTTCGATACTCCGGTAGTACCCGGATCGGCGGCCATGGCAATGTCCCCAGGGCGGTTCCCAGATCCCAGTATGTCATTACGTGGTGTGCGGGTAACTAGCGCCATCGACAAGTTGAAGGCGCTGGGCACATCACAAGAGCTGGCCGCTCACCAAGCACTCGTCCGACACCTCCAATTTTCTCCGAATGGACGCTACTTGGCGACTTCAAGGTGAGTTACAAGTGCTGCGCGCTCTTCCCGGCCTGACGCATGTGAATAGTTGGGACAGGACTTCGGTCATCTTCCGAGTAGGGGTGAGTTACCTAATGGAATGCTCTTACCTCATGGCTGATCTGGCGCTTAGGAAAGCTTTACTACCCACCGCATACTCGTGCACGTTCGAGGATTCATTGGTCAAGTCGCCTGGTAGGACTTTTTTTTCTGTGCACATTGTTCTTGGACTTATCCGTTCAATGAGGTCTCCAAACGGTAGAATACTCCTTACTAGACTCACACGCGCGGTCAAGGTGTGGACGGAGGTCAGATCATTCACCTCCCGATTAACGGTGACCCTGACAAATAAAACAGGATGGTGTGTGTAAAAAAACGATAGATCGCCAAAACACGGTTCAGTCTGTCATATGGCTTCCCACTGGAGATGGTAGAACACTTTACTTTCAAAGGATCTGCCCTGAGTTGACAATCATGAGCAGCATTCTTATCCGTTGAGGGCAGTGATGTCGTGAAACTGGTACGAGCTCTCTCTTTAGCGAGAATGCGAGCTTCGGTTGACGTACTCCCCCTCGTGTTCTCAGGATCTCCACGGGAAAGTCCTGGACATCTACCACCTCGGACAAGTCCGATTGACCAATGTGGCTGTGACACCTGATTGCTCCCGATTGGTTGGTGTGGGGCCGTCAATAGCATCGCCTTCCGGGCCCCAACCTAGTCGTCATACCAGAGTTGAGAAGCGTATTATTGGTACGCATCTCATCATCATCACTTTATTTTACTGTGATTCACGATGCCATATATCAGTGTATAATATGCACAGTAGAACAAGAGAAAGGTGAAGAGTGCTTGTTACGTTTTGGTTATTCAGGCCTAACACCTTCACAGTCAAACACCGTTTGCCAATGACGTCCGTGACGTTTCTATTGCAAGAAAGACACCAGCCGTCCTATTATCACCTGAAAAAGTAAGCGATCGTGAGTCGCAAGGACTCACGCATTAACTCCATTCTGTCTCAGGCCGCTCCTCAATTATGGAAGCTTGAAATCGTGCGAGACAGAGATCGGGCCGAGTACGCACAGACGTCTCGACTGAATCTAAAGCACACGTTTGCGCTCAAGGGCACCGTCGACATTGCTGGTCCATGTCACTTTGGTGGTAAAGACGATCAGTTTGTTCTATGTGCTGGGAAAGGTTGGTATCGTATTCACTCGCTAGAAGCGGCGGCTGATTTCGATCCAACTCAGCGGGGGATATACATATCTGGGACCGAGAGACCGCGGCCCTCCTGCATCACATACGACCTCAAAATACTCCGGGTGTCGGAGATCTCACTTGTATCGGATGGAATTACGCCTCAGACGATCCTATGATGCTTGCGACGGGGAGCCATGATGGCACTATACGTATATACTCGACGGCGTTGCAGGACGACATGTCGTTCGTGGATGAACGTACGGAGGGAGACAGGACAAGTTTCTCTGTTCACTCAGGCGGCTAACGCCCGTTCCTTCACGCTCTCATTTTTTTTCTTGGTCCACTGTGAGTAATTTGGGACTATTTACATTTTATTGGGGTCGAGGGACGAAAGATTTGGGTTTTTTTTTCACTCCTAATTTATGTGCACTGACTGGCAGGTCTTGTATGTTTGTCACGATCTACTGGTATGGAAACAACTAATGTATGGTAGTGCGCACAACTGCTGGTTAATTTACGACAGATGCGAAATGGTAGACTTTTTCTTTCAAAATTTCATACATTAAGCGCCACCCGCCTGGACCCAGACTGGGCCTCATAAATCTTTGTTCAAACTCCTTTTCTCAACGTGGGCTGAGCAACTCCGGGAATGTAATACTTGCTAAGCAATGGAAGCAAACCGTAGAGAGCAAGTGAACATGAGTCGTACGACGCAGATCGTACAAGCAACGATCCCATGCGACAAAACACATGGAAGACTACGCAGTAGCTGCAGTGGAGGCGGTGGCAGACGTAGACATGCACGTGTCCATTGTGGACGAAGGCCGTTTTCCCTCTCTACCCAGTCCAGCAGCGCGTTCAGATTCCTCGATGGTGTATGCAGGCTCCCTGAGCGCGCGACAACGTTTCTTGTGCACCTTGCTTTTCCAATGCGAACGCAGCGCGGCGTCTGTTTCGTAGTACCTAAAAATGGGACAGGGCAAGGGTTCGGACGGATGTGAAGGATGCAAGGTGAAGTCAACAAGAGTGACATAACGGATGAGGACGTACTTGGCACACTCGACGCAATAGTGCTGGGCCAATCCCGGCTTTTCGAAATCGAGTGGCTGCGCCTCCAATGCAGCACGGTTCTAGCAACAGGACGGCGGGCGGGGGTGGGGCACAGGGGTCAAAACGACACATCAGCATCGTCAAACGTCAAACGCTCGGCAAGTCATGGACGGGTCGACCGTAACACCGTAACGTCTTCGGTCACAGTTAATCTGAGACCATAAAGAGTTGGTGCACCGCACGGCAGAGAGAAGGCGCGGGGGAAGCGCTGGGGATTGGGCACGAACGACTCACTTTTGGATCAAGGTCGATCAGCTGTATCTGATCAAGATCTTTTGTTCGGGCCTGATTGAAATCGTCCGTATTCAGATTTTTTTTGGCGTCAAACGTTGGATTTGAAAGTACATGCCCTTGTGCGAGAGGCCCGATGTATGTCGCGCTGGGCTTTGTGCGTGCGTGAACGTCGTAGTCGACCCATGCGATGGGCGGGATGAGGAAGGGTCACTTTTTTCTTGGCTGACGTAAGCGAGATTGGTTTTGTTGCCAACTTACTCAAGTCCCCGGTTCAAAGTAGCCAGCCTCACTAACTCCCGAGCTACAGACTTTTGCCTGTAACTGTCCCCATCATATCTTTTCTTGATGACCGGGTTCATTAAGGTACAAGCGAACTGACTAAATCTACATATACATTGTACGTGACAGGGCCTCAAGTCTTTGTCATGGATTGATTCTTGCATGCAGACGAGCAAAAATAATCCGAGCTGGTCTGCGGATATTTTTTGCACATGATGCAGGCCGCTTCTAGCCCCAGTTTTACCGCTTCTCTGTAGATGACCGTTCGCGTGTGAGTGATCCGTGCCAATGAATCAAGTAGCAAATGCTCACTCTCGGTGTTTCATTGAACAGTACATTGTCTTCACGCCATTCCTATCGACGTGGGACGGCTGCCCACAGTTTGGAATCGCACACATCCCGGGAGCGATTTTTGGTACATTGCCAGTCTTACTACCTTTCAGCGTAGTCTTTGCAGCCGATTGAGGTAAAGCTGCTGGAACACATGGCTCATCCTCTGATTCAGATCCCGAATCCGATGGATACGCGTCCAGATCTGTGGAAATCCCTTCTTCCTCATCTTCGGGTTCTTCATCTTCCTCAGTTGAATCGTCTAGTATTCAATAAATGCCCAACTTTAAATCTCATGCAAAAGTTTATCAAGATCCTCACCCTGAGGCAAAGGAGCTTTGACCCGAGGTGCCTTGTGAGCCTTCGCGGGTGCAGACCCCTGGTTGTGGGCATTATTTGGAGGGGAATATGGTGTAGTTGCTGTTTTCTGCTTCGTCGTCGGCACCCCTCGTGTTGTAGGTGGTTTTGCCTGTGCTGCATTGGCCGACGCAGCACATGATTTACCGCAATAATCAAAGCCACTGAACTTGGGCTTCTGGCCACAGTACTACAGATCGACGTCCGTCAAGAATGAGTGGCCCTGGATCGCCACTGATCGACATCGACAATGCCGTGACTTACAGTACACAGTTGGAGTGGTTTCTGCACGGGAGGCCCTCCCTGACGACCTGAGTTTCTTGGGCCAACGCTTGCCGATGGGTGGGACTGCTTCGGTCGCACAGGTTTTGACGCCGCTTGTGCGGCGCACGTTTTGCCACAATACTTGTGAGTGCCGAATTTCGGCCTCTTGTGGCAATTCTAGTCAGATGCGCTTCAATCTAGACGATGATGGAGAGAGAGATACTATTAGAGCATACCTCACACAGACCCGGAGCCATCGTAGATTGCATTGACCAACGATGAGCACGACGGAGAACTGCTTTGTTAGATTGGCAAGAATCAATGTACACGATGCGCGGAAGTACAGATGCCTCGTGTTCGCCACGTTGATGGCGCGACTCGGAGCTTCGTGTGTGCAAGATGTTTATGATTTCGTACGTTGTCAACCTGTCATCCCTATCGATCCGTCTTCCGGTTCATGATAAGGCTTACAGGGGTCGGCGTCTTGATAGTTTGGCACTCCTCGTCACATTATCCGTGCCATCCGCATCTGACAGATGGTGGCACAGAACCTTCGTCTATTTGAATTTAGGCAGCGTGCGTCCAGACACATTGCATCCTTGATGTTGATCTGATTTTTTATTGGTCAAGCTCCCGTTTATTGTATCCACGTTTTCTGGCGGTGCACATCGAGGCGATGTTATCGATATGGGCTAATGATTAGAATCAGTACCCAAAGTGGTACCTTCATATCGATTACTAAATGAGCACAGGTTGACAATAAATAGACAACGGATCTCAGCAGGAAGCAAGCTCTAACTCTTTAACCGCATCATGGAGAGGGTCGTGGTCGATGACAGCCCAGACTCGGTCTTCTAACTGCCTTTAGTGTACATGACGATGAATCTTGGAGTAATCGTCCCTGAATCTCGCACGACGACTCGGTCCTCCATCAGAATCTGTCCATTCCATCAGAAAAACGGAGGTTACTTGTGGGAGATGACACACCGAATTGTTTTTGCTTGGATTTTGCGGTAGGACAACATCACATGCAATCATAACTCGATAGGGCGAACTTAGGCATGAGGTAGCGTAGATGTCCGCCACAGAGGGATCAAGGGAGGAATACAGGCCGTCACCAAGCCTAGAAAAGTGGAATCATAGCCGGGTATCAGACAGTCCGAGTGGAAGAGATTACATTGCACTAACCTTCCTTTGTTGCCGGGAGCCCCAAACGCGACACGTTCAAAGCCGGACTTTACGATATTACAAATTCCGCAGGACCGCCAGTCACACAACACCGTGCCCTTCGTACCCATGTCGCAAATGCATTGAGAGGCGTGGAACGTGCGTAATAACCGAACTCCTCCGTCAGATTCCAGGCTCTGTCTGTAGGCCCCATTTTGAACAATCAGAAATCGCAGTCGACAATCGTGCCTACCGGAATGTTTCCTTATTGGCGAGAATGTCAGATGGGTAGGATATCTCAAATAGCATATCGATCGTCGCTGCTGTACCAGTTCTCCATCTGTCTCTCCATTCGCGTTCAACTGATCAAGGCGGGATGAATCCTGACACGATCTGCAGAACATCAGACTCACATTCTCTCCACACGGTACCCGACCGTTTGATATTCCACATTCGGAGTTCATCTGGAGGCAGCTTGGCGCAGTCGCTGCACACTTTCCCGTTGCGCTGCGGCAAGATGTGGCACCGAGTGCATCCAGCTGTAATACCGGAAGTAACGGCCAACCTGGAACCAGTATATACATTTACACAGCTCCCGCATAAAATTGAGGCACGACACGTACTTTGCATGGTCAGAGGAGCAGAACGGGATGAATAGAGGGTCTTGGGCTTTCTTGCACCCGTTAATGGCGCAACGGGCTGGAGCGCTTGCGCTTGGTCCTTTCACGGCGGAACGTGCACAGGTCTTGCTGCAATACGAGTGTGCAGCACCCGTATTGTCAACATACTTCGGCTTAATACCACAGACCTATGCATTTCGGAGAAGAATGTAAGAGAGAATAATGAGGGTTGTGCGGGCTTGGACATACCTGGCAGAGATTGGATGCGGGCATCGTTGCTGGTAGGCAGAGTCCATTATGGGGGGGCAGTACCGTACTATGTATACCCTCATGAGCGTGCCACCACGTGGGGCCCGCACCGCCGTCTGGCAGCGAGCACGAGGCACGACTTGCCAGACGTGCCGGTCGCGCGCGCGCGTCGAGTACGCCGTACCGCAGCAACGTGTAGCATTGCAAGCGAGACACTGGCAGGCCATGTTGCATGGACTCCGTGCTGCTATAAAGTACTATCAGTTCCGTGTCAAGCGGCAGCACCAAGTTTGACTGACCACGACCCCTTCGAGACGAAGATCTTACAAGCATCTTACCCGCCGCAGACAATGCAATTACAGAAACGCCCCCTCGCGTTGCCAGCACCCGCCCAGAGCGGCCAACACGCGCCCGATCAGCGTCGGTCCGAGTCGAGGACTCCTTCGCCCGCGACTAGCAATGGCTCCGGTAGCCAAACGTATGCGATCGACATCGTCCAGCGAATGCGCGTCATGTCCAACGAGCCGCTGACGCGTCGCAGGATCGACGCGGTGAAGAAGTCGCTGGGGAGGCTGAGCTCAGGCGGACTGGGAGCGGGCGATCATCGGGGCTGTGTATCTGATGACGATGCCGGGGGCGGACTCAGGGTCGTCCAGACGGCGTTGGAAGTCGTCGGAGGGAACGACGGGAGGCCCTCCTCGGCGCCACGTCTGCACTCTGCGTCGTCGTCGCCCCGGGGTCAGCCAGCCGTACAGCCTCCCAAGCGTATCCTGTTCTACCATGCCCACGACCCATACTATGGGTTCACCAATTTCTCCCCCGATCCGGTCGAGTACTGCGGGAAACGGTACCCGACGAGCGAGCATCTCTTCCAGTCTCTCAAGGTGAGCCAAAGTGGACCAGCAGAACCCCACCCCACCCGAAGCTTGCGGTAGCCGCCACAACCCTCGACATCCAATTTTCAAATGTGCATGTCGAGTCGGTCTAGTACGCAAGGGGGTGGGGTGGCGCAATACCGATGACGCACAGATGATCTTACGCTCTGCCACTCACAGTTCCTCGATCACCGTCCTGAGTTGGCGGAACACATCCGGACGTGCTCCCCTCGTCCGCGCGTCGTGTTCGATGAGACTCATAGATTCAACCCAGAAGTCCGACGGGACTGGCTTCGCGTCAGAATCGACATGGTAAGTTCCACCCCTTCGGTTGCTTCGAACGCATGCGGGCAGCGTTTTCTTTTCTTTTCTTTTTCTCGGGAGTGGAGATTGATACGGCACCACAGATGGATTTGGTGCTCTGGCACAAGTTCACGCAAAACGAACACTTGAAACGTGATCTTCTCTCTACTGGCGATGCTGAACTTGTCGAGGTAAGCGATCCCCGAGGCCATAAGGTAGCAACTCACTCTCGGCGGCCGTCGCAGGATTCTGACAAGGACGCGTTTTGGGGCGTAGGGCCTGACGGAAAGGGGGAGAACCAGCTGGGCAAGGCACTCCAGCGACTGAGAGCAAGGCTGCGGGATGACGTCTCCGCAAAGCCCTCGCAACAGCGATAAAGCTTCATGCCAGCGAAACGTCGTTTTATCGTACGATTTTAATTGATTCCAAGTATTTACAGAACGATACATTATCGTGGTTGCGAAAAAACGTGGATCGATGTATATCGGTTTCATTTTGTGCGGAGAAAGGCGGTATCGCCCCCTTAGAACCCCCCGAGGGCACACGCACTACCCCCTCACACAATGCGCACAAAACTGTTGCCGCAAAAGAGACAACGTTGAACGGCTTCTAAAAGCTCCTTTACGACCCAGCTGCGCGCGGCGGTGGGTAACCAGCTGTCATCCACAGCCAAGCTTTGAGACACAGGTAGAAGCGCTTTACGGCTACAACCTATGCACGTCCTGACCATCGAAGTTGATAAAATGAAAGAAGTCACCGAGCAACGAGCTGTGAACGCGTTGAATAAGAAGGCCTTTTTGCACGAGGTCACAAATTTCACTCACCCCAAGAGTGGCCACTTGGACACGCCGCACGTGTGATGTCCTCCAGTGGGACTTCGGTGTGGCAGGCCGGACACAGTTCGTGCAACCCAGCTATCGACGGATCGATCGTAATCGCCGCGTTCACCTTGTTCGACAACGCCTCTGCCTCACGAGATAGATCCGCAGGAGATCCTGCCAGTCGTGATTGCACTACCACTCGCAGGACAAACGGAACGTCGGATGCTACGGCATCATAATCATAATGGAGAAGCCTTTTTTTTTAGCATGGGAGAGGACTTACGGGTGAGTGCTGTGACAATGGCTGTGAGATGGCGAACCAGAATGTGCAATACCCGGTGGGATATACTGCTTAGCTGAGAGTGGGCAATCCGTCCGCAATCCGCGCGTAACTGCTCGTCTTTGCACAGTCTCTACGACAGTCGCGGCCGTGATTAGGTGAGCAATCGGAGGAAGCAATGCCACGCACCCAACAAGCATCTGCGATGGACAATCTCATCCGCAAAGAAAGAAGGCCATTCCATCCAAATAGATGGGTTGTCAAGCTTTCTCGGAGTCGGCGCCTGAGCTCCACCTCTGCGCCCTGAGATGAAGATGGGACGAGCACCGCAACTGGTTCGTCCGGTAGTGTACGATCCAACGCTTCTAACAGCCGAGGACAAACTTCAGCGAAGCGCCCTGAATTACACAGATGCAAAAGGAGGGGCCGAAGCTGATGCAGCGGCGTAGTTCTCGTTGCTGCACACAACGAAATGATCAACGTAATCCTGGAAAAAATAGTAAGGCGTAATTACCGCAATCAAACTGAACCAGTGTTTCGTGCGCCGCCCTTAAAATGGCGTCAGGCTCCAGAGACCAAAACGGTGCAGTAAGAAGCACGCATTCGTGCCTTGCGTCATGTTTGTAGCTAAAATCTGTGGCTCGCACTGACCTTAACGGAACAATGAATCACAGCCAGACATAGGAGACAGCGGGGTACACACTCATAGATCCAGGTGAAAGTGGAATATGAGTCATAGCAAACCAACCCGCTGATTCGGTTCACATCCTCATAGGAAACACCCACAGGACTCGTCTGGGCGAAGAGCACGCGAGACGCCTGTGAAAGTGCTTCTGATGTGAGATGGTCGTCCGATGATGTGGGAACCCAGGATGGCACAGTTGACATTTTATGAATGGCGTGAATGGACCCATCCAAAAGGGCGACAATAAGGGCATCCTTTTCCGTCACGTAGGAAAAGCCCGAGACCTGGGAAAATGCCGAAGACCCTATGGACAGCTGTTGCCTCTGGATGACAAGCACACGGCCATCATGCCATTTGTCAGGTTCCGACGGCAGAGACCATAGATGAACCATGCCAGGTTTGGAATACGCAAGAATTGGCTGAGAGAAAGATTATCGACTTATCTCGCCGCGGAATAAACTTCTTACGTTGCCTCTGGGAACAGCGACCCATTGTAGAGCTGTGACGGCGCGTTTGTCTGGAGAGCAGACAGCCTCAGTTACCTGTTCAAAACCGCTGTCTAATTCATAAGAATCGACAAAGCCATCGCCCCCTCGTAACTGAAGCTTCTGAAAGACATTTATGATGAGAACACCCCCGTCCCCCGTGGCACATGCCAGTAGACACCTGCCTGCAGAGCATCAATGATGAATACGTAGGAGAGCAGAAATATATACATTGTCCGTTATTGTGCACGAACCAAGGGGACCAGGCTATGTCTGTTATCCAATTTTCGCAAAGCTTCAGTTCCCCAACGAGGGAAACCGATCCCTCTGAATCATCACCGCGTTCAAACCTGGAAAAATTTAGATGCAGAAATGGTAGCAAGATACGTATGGACCTAAAGAATTTTACCGATCCTGCCCGGGTCCCAAGCGCGAGGATTGACGCATCAACCAACGGAGCAGGGAAGATACCCCAGCGCGGCTGGTCTGACCATGCAATACCTAAGATTTAACGGTGAGAAACGTCCCGAAGTGTCGAACATTGCAACTTGCTCATAATTTGGATGCTCAGAGTCCACGACGTCTCGTCACCGTCCTGTTCGTCGGGCCGAGCGCCTAGCAGGTGAGCAGTCACGTCTTGGATCTAATAAAAGTGAGTTATAGGCCACGGCACGGATGCGGTAAACTTACGTTTATCCATTCGCCTTGCAAATGGTTTTTGCCCGCGACCCATAGTGAAACCTCCATATTGGAATTCAAGACCGCTATAACGCACCTTTTGAACATCAAGGAGACGAAACGCGCATATAGTGGGGATACTACCTTCCACGAGAGGATAGGCCGCTCGGGGAACAAGTCACAGCACGAACAGAGATATCAAGGGATCCCAAGGCCAGGCATCCCCAATCTGAGAGCAAATGAGTAAAACGACGACAGTAAACGCGGCGTACGACCTTGGCTTATGCTGGGCCACGAGTGAGTTTGTACTCGCGTCATTTCAATCATGGTTCTATACCATCCAAGGGGCTGGTCGCTCCGTACGTTGTTGATGGATGACTTGATGTCTGCAGGCATGCTAAAATTGATTCCATGGTCTGGTGTCTGTATGCCCTTTGCACGACTGAAATCATATACAGATGAGGAGTGCACACCATGATATGGACGGCGGATTTCGTGACCAGACAGAGTTGGCCATCATCCGACCATTGAAGACATCTCGCAGATGGGTGGGTAATGACTGTCGGTATGATCAGCGATGTGTACACCGTTCTTTGAGACATTTCAATCGGGTGCTTTTTATCTAGTGAGAAATGATACTGAAGTCAGCGTACTAGTACAATCACTGTCAAGGACCGCTTCGAATGGAGGAAGCAATGACGGGGTGAAGCGGTCACGTGAGACCCGGTTACTCAAGGACAGATACTCAGTTGAGCTTTGGCTTATAACCGACTACCAATGAGCAGCGCAACCAGTACTGGTTCTTCCTCGAAGCCAACGTTGCCTCCGGGCATGGTCATCGGTCCAGACGGAAAACCTTGCAAGATATGCACGGCATGGCGGAACTGGAAGCCTAGCCAATCATCCTCGCAACCGGGCTCGGGCAAGAAAACAACGGCAGCGATGATGGCCGCCCTCGCATCCGGAACCGGTCTCAAGAACGAATCCGACGCGGACACTCGCCCCGCGAACTGCCCTCCAGACGTCGAGCAACTGGGGAACGCGACGTGGACGTTCTTGCACACAACGGCCGCTTATTACCCCGAGCGACCTTCTCCTTTCCAACGGGCCAACATGTTGAATTTGTTGCATTCCCTACCGGTGCTCTATCCGTGTTTTCACTGTGCTACCCATCTCGGGGAACAGATGAAGTACCACCCACCTGATGTCAGCGGGCGTGCGGGACTAAGCAGGTGGCTATGCGAGAGGCATAATGAAGTGAACGAAAGACTGGGAAAGAAAAAGTTTGATTGTGCCATGACGGAAGAGAGGTGGAAAGATGGCCCTCCTGATGGGAGTTGTGACTAGCGAGGTGAGTGTTTTGATGTCTACAATCTGAATATCCGTCTTGATAGCACACGCGCAGCCCCTGACAGTAGATGTAAACATTGTCTTATTCCCGTAATTATCATCCTCAAGCACCCTTGACTGGAAAACGCATGGTCGTGTTTGAAACTAGGGTATTCAAGACGTACCACACGCCTTGCAATTCATTTACCCTGATCCGTCCTGCTAGATCAGACAATCGAAATCGTCGCGCTCGATGGAAATGGTTCAAAATATTTGGAGCTTGAAAACTCCTACATCCATCACGATGTGTATAAAGGACGCTTCGTGTTTAGCAGTCAAGTGCCTAGCTGGTTATCCCATTTCTGACACCGGTACCCTTTGATGTGTGCACCCACATTACTTGATCAATTGGAAATTTTTAGCGGTTCTGTCGTAACTGTGTTCTTCACATCGGTTGCGCAGTCAAAGCCAACCGACGCTTCCTTTCCATCCTTGGCTGACGCCACCACGAGCACAGTGCAAGTTTTGCCGCGTCATGCGAGAGTTGTAGGGTGCAAGTGTTTCCTTGGTCGATAACGAACATATGTGAAATTGCAATTTTCGTCCGAAGACGAATGGCTAATCAAAGAGGCGCGACGCAGGTAAGAGGAAAAGGCGGATCCCCGCTGGCTTAATGATGACCTTAATGTCGCCTCTAGCATCCAGTGATGGAGGCTTGGAAACAAGATTGGAATCAGACATGGATCGTTCCTCACTCAGATTTGGCTGAGTAGAGACCATGTACTGGAGGGTTTGGCGATGTAAGTCAGTATCAGTAGGATGAATGGTCAATGTCCGAACCGGAATCCACAGAAAGAATAGGTATAACGCGGCCCGTAGGTGTGCCTTGAATCCCCAACTTCGGGTCCGCCTTTGTAGGGCCATCTAACTTACATTTCGCTAAAATAGGTGCCCATTATTGCAGAACAATGTGCCTTGAGAAGCTTCGCACGTCCTGAACCCCTTGGCCGCCGCTGCGCGCATCATTCGAAGGAGCGTGCACGACTGACGCAGGTGAAACATTCGCTGTGCCCGGGCCAGCTCATTGGCGGAGATTTCCTTATCTAGTAGTAGATATTTGGGAGGTCTTGGACCGATGTCGTCAAAGGATTCGGATCGTATCACGGCTGCGCAACAAACGCTCGACAGTACGTTCCAGACGACACACGGTGCAGAGAAAACTCACGCCTGAGGGCAGTTCTTTTTGACATCTCGCAACTCTTGAACACGCAACTCGACAAGGAGACACTGGCAACGTGCGTGGGGATGATCGAAAGTGGGGTCAATCCCGAAGCCCTCGCGGTAGGTCGGACGTTGTCGCGCCGCCCCATGACTTGATTGACAACCGCTTGCAAGGCTGTTATCCAGGAACTTCGTCGCGAAGCAGCTGGACTGACTCACCCTTCTGCGCCCGATGGCCGCTAAGTACTGAGTTGGCATCCCTGGGTCGACAGGATGTCGGGTGGTTGAGGCAGACGTACGGATTTGGCTTGTCTTGGTCGATGTTCTATACATATAGTATACTTGGGTCTCCACAACTTGAAAAAAGAGACGCCGTGTTCTGAAATTTACCCGGTCTTGGTTTACTGTAATCCAACAACACCACCAAGTCCCCCCTTCTCTCTTTCCTCCATCCCTCTTCCAAAACGACGGCGACGGCCACAGCGACGACCTCACCGACGACGGCGACGACAACGACGACCCACATCACACGTTTTCCTGCCCGACTGCCTCATGCAACCTTCCCAACTCGAGATCCAGCGCGAAGTCGAGGCCCTCCGCGACATCAGACGAAGGTCGACCACCCAAGGCGGCCCAGGTGCTCTCATTGATCCTGATCTTCCAAATCCCTCCTCGCCAACGTCCCCGACCGCAAACTACTGGTCTTCTGCTGCTGCGTCTGCCTCACAGCAGCTCAACGACGGCGACTCCAGCAGTGGCTCTCATGAAGACAGTTCGAGCTCCGAGGAACGCGCCGTCTCCTCTGATGATCCTTTCCACCTCTTCTGGGTCCCCGCTCGCCTCCACCCAGAGATTGCCCCCGCAGAGTTCCGTGCTTTCCTCAAGGAGCATGCTCGCACACCCCCTCCAGAGGGCTCCACCGCCCTCGGTCGATCTGCGACCACCGTCTCCCCCCCTCTTGAGCGCAAACGCTCCATGCTCAGCAGGCAGTACAAACCTCCTGAGACTGATGACGTCGAAGAAGACACCATCGTTCCAGTCCGGCGCAATCGTACCGTTCTCGTCCATGCTGGTCCTCAGCTCACCATAAATGACCTCCAGCGTCTCGAGGAGCTTGCAGAAGAGGCTAGCAAAGATGGTGACTCCGCAAAGTTTAGGACGGCTCTCAGACGCTCTCTCAGTCTCAACGTCTCCCCTTCAGGTCAGTGCACCTTCGTCCCACCACTCTGTTAGCTCAAACCCATTCTTGTCTCTCACCCAGCCATCGACGCCATGGACCACATTCCGCCGATGCCAGATGAAGCCGACGCTCCGATTATCGTCCCTCCTCCCGGTCAAATCCTTCGCCGTGCTGCCCGAACTAAAATTCGCAAGGCATCAGCCTCTATGGATAGTGATCCTCGTGGATTCTCGGCGCGCCGCCGTCGGCCTGCTGCCAAGGTTACCGTGACAGAGCCACGCACATCCAGTGATCTCTCCTCAAACGACCACACGAGCGAGCAGAGCGACATCCCCGAGCAAATCAAGCGCCCTCGTACCTTCTCCAATGAGAGCCTCACCAGCGACGAGTATCCACCCCAACGATCCGATCCTTACGGTGAAGAAACGTCGATATACGACGCCTACGCCAGGGAAGATCCCGATACCGACATCATACGTTCTTTCCAATCCCTAGTGACTCATAAACCCCCTGCATTATCCTTGACCCTTGCACCGAATGACTCCGTTGCGTCGTCATCGGATCCAGAGCCATCATCGGTGTATTCCCCTCCAGATCCTGAACTGCAGCACCCTCAGCCTCAGCGAGCCAATATCGCTGCATCAATCGAGGAGATTCCACGCACACCTTCTCCCGATTTCACACTTGTTTCATCTACGGAGGAGACGGTAGTGGCTGCGACCCCATCTGATGTCCCTATCGCCACGGAGAAGCCAACTAGCCCTCCACCAAAGAAGGAAAAGGATAAGAGGGGGCTCTTCGGCAAGTGGGGCAACAACGATAAGAGCAGCAAGAAGCTTGCAAAAGCAGAACGTGAACGTGAAAAGGACGCACAGCGAGCGGAGAAGGAGAAGGAGAAAGAAAAGGAAAGCGGCTTCTTTGGATCATTATTCAGCGGCAAGAAGAGGCAGGATGATTCTTCTTCTCAGGCTGGTGGATACGCCGGCTCGGGGCGCGAAACGGCCGCTGCACTCCTCGGGACCTCCAAGTCCAAGGGGTTACCTTCTTCTCCCTCTCCACAGCCAGGATTTCAGGGGCCGTATGCGAGATACCCGATTCACGTTGAACGCGCGATCTATCGCTTAAGTCACATCAAACTGGCGAACCCGAGACGGCCCCTTTACGAGCAGGTGTTGATCAGTAATCTAATGTTTTGGTATCTGGGTGTCATCAACAAAACTCAGAATCCGAACCCGACGCCGGCGGCGCCGGCCCAGGGCCCAGCTGGTGCAGCTCCGGTACAACAAGGGCCTGAGCACGAAGAAGCGGAAAGGCGAGAAGTGGAGGGGCAACAAAGGGCAGAAAACGAGCGTTTGGAACGGGAGAAGCAGGAACGCGAGCGGGAACAGAGTGAAAGAGAGCGTGAAAGGGAGAAGGAATTGCAACAACAACAGCAGCAACAACAGCAGCAACAGCAACAGAAAGAAAAATCTCGGCGAGGCACGTTGACGAAACCAAATCCTACGCAACAGGGTTCGCGGCGCACAGGAGAGATGCTAGTCAAAGGTCCTCAGTACGAGATGCAGCATCGGGTTATGGAGCAGGAATACCATGGACCGGGGTACAATTATGGGGTTCCTTTGCTGTCAGCTGGCGCTGGCGCTGCCCCACGCATACATCGACAGACCAGTCCTCCTAACGGCCAGTCACAGCAGATCGTCGAGCCGGAGTCCATGTACATGTATCCCGGAGGCCCGGATTCGCAGCCTCTGCCTGCAGGAAAGTCTGCTACTCCAAACTCATCGTCCGCAGCGTCGGCAGCGCCACGTTCTCGACCATCGTCTGCTTCGCCCATAAACGGACCCGTTCAAGCAGATGCTTCCCCACAAGTTTTCCCATCTCAGCGTTCCAGATCGCCGCCCGCTCAGAGCCCCAATAGATATTCTCCGTCGCCATCTGCTCCCGGTCGGTCACAACCCGCTAGAGGGCCGGGACGTTCGCTATCGGCTACAGTGAGCTCTGGTACACCCCTACCCGCTGATGGGAAGTCGAGGAAGGTGCTTAGCGCGCATGCAGTCGCACCATCCCCAAATGGGAAACCAAGAGCAAGCATCGGGAGTGTGCCAGTGTCGAGGGGCGAGGAGGAAGACATGCCACTTGCTGTTTACCAACAGCAGCGGCGGCGGTGAATCGCCAAGGTGGGTGTTTCATCTGAAGCCGAGGGTTCAAGGTGTATTCATGTGATTCATGGCTAGGACTTGCTTTCTTATTTTTTTTCTCGCGTTCGATTTCCGGCATTCTGAACCACCGCGCGCCTACTTTGATGCCTATGCTCGACCCGATCTAGGAAGTCGTTGTGCGTCCAGAATATCCGCAGAACTATTCAATGGAATTTGATCCGTTCGGACTGTCTACTCTATCCTATTCGTGCATGTCCATTCTACCCCAAGTCTATTCCCGTTCCAACAAGGACTTAGCGAGTCGCTTATCATACAATCACATTGCTTACATTCTCTCCTTTAGCATCTTCCACTGTTTTTGTAACTCGTGCGTTGCGTCGTCCGTCGTTGTGACCGTAAAATTGTCGAAGGAACCCGGAGTCCCATTTGTTTTTTTTTTTTTTTCACGACTGAGTCGGGCTCTAACAGGGTAGGTCGAGGATGACGGGGCGTAGATATCTAGACGATTGATCCGACGGACGTCGGCAATATTGTACTTTTTTTTTTTTCTTTCCATTGTCATCCACTTCTTTACAGCGGACAGTATTAACTAAAGGATTTATTTGAGTGGGGGCGCCAAAAGAACGTTTGGTGTCTTAGGGACTTTGTGAGCGGGACTAGTATTAGATGTAAGTCTCACATTTTTGCTACTTTCAGACCAGACCTCTGTAAATTTGTTGGTGTTCGCCAAATGCATACGAGTGCCGACCGGGTAAGAGGCAATACACGTAATGTTACACCTCTTCCATCCTAGCACGTTGCCACATTCGGGACAGACTGGACCGAAAGGGTCCTCTTCCATGCAGACGATAGTCACGATGCGCCCAAAAATGTTGTCGAGAGCACTTTGTTTTCAACCCATGGGAATGAGGGTGATGGCCCAATTTATTCAATGGAGGGTATCACAGGGTCAAGATCGCATTCTTCGATCTTGAAGCAGTAACTCGCAGAGCAACGCTATGAAGTTCCGGCCAGGATAAACTAGGGTGCCACGGTGGATGAAAAGAGGCAATCACACCATTCCGTGTATCAACTCTGCTTCAGAGGCATTACGTTGAAATCGCCGCTTCAACATATCAGCTTCATTGGGAGCACCTCACCCCTTCTTGGAGGACTACTGGCTCTAGATTTGTCTATGCGGCAGTGGTAAACGTGTTCAGGGTTCCGAACCAGTTCCGAACATCCAAAGATAAGTTAGCACGGCTCGTCCGTCCGGTCACTATCCTCGATCCATCATCGCCTGCTTTCTTCCATTTCTTCGCTGACAATGTACAACCACAGCCGAGACCTTTGTCGCAGGGTCTTTCCGAAAAAAGAAATACATTCGCATGTTGGCAATTGCCAGCGTTGCAGACAGACTTTGCAATCGGAGGCTGACAAGAAAATGGAAGTCACGGTCGTGGTATAAATTCCGCGCGCTCGCCACAATTCTCGTTCTTCCATTTCTCTCTCCACCCCTTCGGCAAAGGAGGCCATGGAGACTCCACCCCCAACACTAGATCTTTCCTTATCCAAGGTCCAAACTGACCTGTCCGGATTTGATCTTCCGCCGAACACTCCGAAGACGCCCGCAGACGAGGGGAAAGAATTTTTTTTGGCAGAGCGATCAGAAGATGAACTGCCGATCCGCGTTTATGAGCTCAAGCTTGATCCCGACGGCGGACCCAACAAACAGCGATCGGCGAGTTGGCCATGTCTCGAATGCGACTACCCACTCATCCGTGAATCTACAGTATATACGCCTCCCGCCTGCCTACGTACCTTATATTTTACGCGTTTCTTTGGATGCGGGTACACCGGCCTCGAAAAATGGCGTATTCAGGACAAACTTTCCGCTCGACGGAGGCGTCTTTGAGCGAGATAAGTTTGCAGATCGGAGGTGAGCGGGTTTACTCGATTGCTGAGCATGGCTGATCCGTGTGCTCAGACTCCCAGTCAACTTTTCCAAGCCCATCCAAGTCGATCTTCCCATATCTCATGCTGGGGCATTCGTCTATTGGGTGGAATACGATGGCGACCTTCCTGGGCAACGTTCCAAAGGCAGGGAAGGCTACTTTAACGTCGACCCCATCCTTTGCATCCCTGCGCGTTCGAACATTCTTTCTGCGGATCTAAAGCCTCTCTTGCCATCGGAAAAAGGCGCAGTGGTTTTACCAGAACATGTCAACTTACCCCTCGACGGAATTGCAATGTTGACGGTCGTATCGAAATGGATGGGCCCTATCACACAATGGAAGAGGCACTTTCAAGAAGCCAGTGATCGAGGCTATACCATGTTGCATTGGACCCCTCTCCAGACGCGCGGTATTAGTGATAGCCCCTACTCTCTGAAGGATCAGATGAATTACGACCCTCGCATATTCGACCCCCCTATAGATCGTCTGCAAGCCATCTCTCTAATAGAAGACACCTTGCGGGTAGCCAAGGAGGAATATGGCCTTTTGAGTCTGACAGATGTTGTGCTCAACCACACTGCTTGCGACAGCGAATGGCTCGCTGATCATCCCGAGGCAGGCGAGTTTTGGCGAACGTTCACGTGTCGTTGACCTGATTGAAAACGTAGGCTATAGCCCTTCAAATACCCCTCACTTGACCCCGGCACTAGAACTCGACAATGCAATCCTTGAATTCTCAGGATCGCTCCAAGGTAGTGGACTGCCCACGCATGTCACCTCCCAGAAAGATATAGACACACTCATGAGTGCCTTGGAAAAGCATATAAAGTCAAAGACCATGTGGCAATTCTATGTCCTGGACGTGCAAGAGGAGACGGCTGCCATCCTAGCTGCATTATCATCTAATTCGATTGTGCCCTGGAATGGGGAAGATATCAGTGGGAAATCTGCACCTGCGATTGCCGAAATCGTACGGTCGTCTGGTGTAATCTGTAATTTGGGTGCACTGTCATCGCGATACTGTGCGCATGTCAAGGGAGATGTGTCCGCTGGGATAATGAAGGCTGCACACCTGCACAAAAAGAATGACAATCAAGCACTAGCGGAGGGTTGGAAACAGGTGGTCGATGTTTTGAATGTACCACTCTATGCCGAATGGGAAGAGGATACACAAATAGCGCTGGACGCTATCAAGACTAGACTCAAGTACATCCGGCTCGATTCAAACGGACCCAAACTTGGAGAAATTTCTCAATAGTGCGTGAGCGTTTGCCGCTTCACGAAGAGAGTGCTGTATGGCTGACATGGTCTTGGCAAGTTCGCCCCTGGTTGAACCCTACTTCACACGTTTGCCGGGGTCTGAATCCAATCCCGCGTTATATTCAGTCGCAAACAATGGTTGGATATGGAATGCTGACCCGCTGGTAAACTTCGCACTTCCGCCATCCAAGGCGTATTTGCGCCGCGAAGTCATTGCCTGGGGCGACTGCGTGAAACTTCGCTATGGCTCCCGCCCTTCGGACAATCCTTGGTTATGGTCGTACATCACCTCGTACGTTACCTCTCTTGCGAAGGCGTTCGACGGGTTTCGTATCGACAACTGCCATTCCACTCCTTTGCATGTCGGGACTGCCATGCTTGACGCGGCGCGGAAAGTGAAGCCAAACTTGTATGTTTGCGCGGAGCTCTTTACCGGGAGCGAAGAAATGGATTTACTGTTTGTGAGGAAGTTGGGCATCAATAGCTTGGTCAGAGAAGCTGGCAACGCGTGGGATCCAAAGGAGCTGTCAAGAGTCATGTATCGATATGGATTAGGAAAGCCGATTGGTACGATCTTGCTTGCACGTGTTGTTCAGACTGACCCAATGACTTCAAGGATCGATGGACGAGGCATGCCTGACAAGCGTACAGGAACTTGCACCACCGTTTGGCGAGGGGCCTGCTCGCCCTTGTGTCGTAAGCCCTCTCTACGGATCCATTCCACATGCGGTCATGTATGACCTCACGCACGACAATGAGTCTTATCTCGACAAGTTTACTGCGGAGCACGCACTCAGCGTCGCAGGATTGGTCACGTTTGGATATTGCGCCGTGGCCTCTGTCAAAGGGTTTGATGACCTATACCCGAAACTTTTAAACTTGGTCCAGGAAAAAAGATTGTATGAAATCACGGGTTTAGGCGAGGGATCCGGCATCGCGAGAGCCAAGAGGGTGCTGAACGGGCTGAAGAGAGAGATGGTGCTTGGGGGACATGAGGAAGCTCACGTTTTCCAGGATGGTGACGCAAGTGTCCAGATTGATTTATCCGTGCAGGACTAACGGTCCTTCATTGTTGCAGTATATCAACATCCATAGAGTTCACCCGAAGACACAAAAAGGATACTTGCTCGTCGCTCATACGGCGTTCACTAAACGACCCAGAGAACGTAGCCATGGTAAGGAACTCTTTCTTCTATCGGGTGCCCGACAAGCTGACGATGGCTCATACCAGTGAACCCGATCGAGTTGAGTCGAACACGGGCAAAGTTCATCTGTGGGTTCGCTATAGAATTTCTATCATACGAGGCACCCCAAGACACGGAGACCATAAAGGGGTTATCTAGCAGGCTTGTCGACTTACCAGAAGTCCCAGTCATTCAAAAGTCAAACGGTGTAGATCCTTCTTGTTCCATCACCGTTCCCGACTTCTTCCCCCCAGGCAGTGTCATGATATTCGAGGTCGAAGTCATTCAGACAGACACTTCACTCGATGCTTTCTGTGCGGATCTAGAGACCGCCGCAGCTGCTTTCTCGTCCCTTGATTTGGTGGATCTCAACGTCGTACTACATCGCGCGGATGCAGAAGAACGGGACGCGACTAACGGCAAGTATGGTGTATACGACATTCCCCGTCTGGGTCGGTTGACCTATTGCGGGCTGGAGGGATGGATGGGACCGTTGCGACCAATCATAATTACCAATGATCTCGGCCATTCACTCTGTGAAAACTTGAGGCAGGGGACATGGGCTTTGGACTATATCGTCGAGAGGCTCACGTAGTGAGTGTTCATGCTATTTTACGTGTGAGTATTGACTGGAGCGAACAGTCAAACAGATGCGCACCCGAACTTGGATGCACCTGCTCGATGGTTACAACAGAGGTTTGAAAGAATAAAACGCGAGGCGCCCGATTTCCTGCGGCCCAAGTTTTTTGCCATCGTCGTATCTACGGCTTACAAGGCGGCTCGAGTCTCCGCGCTGGAACAGTTCTCTGAATTTGTGTCTACTGGACACGATTTTACGCAAAACCTTGCCCTGTGCGCTGTACAGATGTATGGGCTCGTCCGGTCAGCGTCGTTGGACCCCGGAAAGGCTACGCCCTCACTCGCGGCTGGATTACCACATTTCAGCACTGGATGGGCGAGATGTTGGGGCAGGGACGTGTTCATTTCGCTGAGGGGGCTATTTCTGACGACAGGAAACTACGAAGGGGCGAGGAAACATATTTTGGCATTTGCCTCCACCTTGAAGCATGGACTTATTCCGAATTTGCTGGATTCACTAAGGACTCCCCGGTACGCCATGGCTATGCGCTGGTCGTCAACTAGATAACAAGCTCGTGCAGGTACAACTCACGCGATTCACCTTGGTGGATGCTGCAAAATATTCAAGACTATGTTAACATGGCTCCTAATGGGATTTCTATTCTTACGGAAACTGTTACTCGTCGCTTTCCCGCGGACGATAGTTGGGTGGCGTGGAACGACCCACGCGCGTACACGTATACCAGCACGCTTGCTGAAATTATTCAAGAAATCCTTCAGCGACATGCATCAGGGATATCCTTCCGCGAACATAACGCGGGGCCTAATCTCGACATGCAAATGAAAGATGCAGGGTTCAATATTGACATATATGTTGATTGGAAAACAGGGTTCATCTTTGGAGGGAATGAATCAAATTGTGGGACGTGGATGGATAAGATGGGGGAGAGTGAGAAAGCTGGAACGAAGGGCGTTCCCGGGACTCCAAGAGATGGCGCCCCAGTCGAGATCGTGGGACTAGTGAAGAGCACGCTAAGATGGTTGGATGGATTGGTGAGGGCAGGATTGTTTCCTTTCGAAGGGGTCGTCGCTTCCAGTGAGTGGCTGTCTGCGGTGCCAGTCTAGGGTTTGCTGATGTAGGAGAAAAGTTGATGGGACAGACAGGCTGGTCACGTATAACGAGTGGAATGACCTGATTCAAAAGTCATTCGAGCGCTACTTTTACGTCCCCTTGGGTAATAAAGCAGACGGTCTTTTCATCACGCACGCTAACGCATGGCACAGATCCTGCGGACGACTCCCGGTACGCGGTCGATACGAAACTTGTCAACCGCCGAGGGATCTACAAGGATGTCTATGGGTCTGGACGAGGACGTGAATGGTCTGACTATCAATTCAGACCCAACTTTCCGATTGCCATGACGGTTGCCCCTGAACTATTTGAGGAAACGCATGCGTTGCACGCCCTTCGGCTCGCCGATCAGATCTTGCGCGGACCAATGGGGATGAAGACATTGGATCCGAGCGACATGCAATACCGTCCGTTTTACGACAACTCGAATGACTCGGAAGACAAGGCTACCGCCAAAGGGCGGAATTATCACAACGTGTGTGCAGCGGCGTTGCTGTCGTAGCTGTGTTGATTAAAGTCCTTCAGGGCCCAGAATGGGGGTGGCCGCTTGGTTACTTCCTGAGGGCATATCTTTATTTCGATACAAGGGCGGGAGCGGGGAAAGCTGTGCGTCTCATGCTTTAGTGCTGAATCACGCTGATGTAGATTTATATTTAGGATCCCCTGCAAACGTTGCACCACCTTCATCGCGTGCTGCTCGAACCCCGACATTACATTAAGCTGGATGCATGGGCTGGCCTCCCTGAACTAACCAACAAGGATGGAGCGCATTGCCGGGACTCGTGCAACACGCAAGCGTGGAGCGCCAGCACGCTGCTCGACTTTTTAGAGGAGGTACACAAGTATTGACGTAGTTGTTGTGTGGTCTTGTTTGTCCCGTCGGTGCTGTGTAACAATATCATAAAGTATTGCCGAGTTCTCATAACGATCCCTTGCAATCCTCCGCTTCCTTGGAGGCGGAAGAAAAAAAAAAAATCGAAAAAAGTTGCTTTTTTTTTGTTTCTTTCTTTCTATGTCTTTCTTTGGTTTCGAAACGAGTAATCTAGAACAAGACAAGAAGAGATTCTTGGAGGGCGGACTGCAGGAATCGGAGGACCTTGCCGTCTACACTTGGGGAGAAGAAAGCTACGACGGCCTCGGCGATGCCCTCCAGGAGCGCGGCGATGAGCTGAACGACGAGACTTTTGGCGGGACCGGCGTCGTCGGTCAGTCCATCATTTGCAGCGCCTTTGGATCTGACAATAATTAACGCGATTCTCGCAATATCGTTTACCCAGGCAAGGATTTCGATTTTTCGAGCCAGGCTCTCCCAGATCCAGTTGTCAGGCATGACCGCCGTGCGACTCCCCAAGAACCCCTCCGGGAGCGCACTCCGGCTCAAGAACGTACGTATGCTCCTCTGAGGTCGTCTGAGCGAGGTAAGCCACTTGCTTTGGTTTGCCACTCGTAGCACATGCGCTTATCATTTGCCTTTCCTTGCATGGGCAGGCATCTCGCCAGCCCCCGTTCCCGCATCCTCGGTGCCGCAGTCGCTCGAGTCGATCTGGGATGACAAGTCTCCGTTTTCGATGCTGCGCAGCTCCAACGGGGCACCGCGTGCGGCGGATCATCGACCTTCGTCTGCATCCAGGCACTTTGCGTCGTCGACGGCGACCGCCCTCGATCATGGTCTACAGGCGGACTATCATCGCCCATCCGATCAGCAGCTGCAGCAGTCGATCGCGCATGTCGCCAGCCCGCACGGCGCTCGAACCCTACAGGAAATCGAGGCCGAGATGAGGCTCGTGGCTCAGCAGGCCCGTCAACGCCAGGAGCTGGAACTGAGGCAGCGGGAACGGGAACGGGAACGGGAGCTGAGATTGGCGGAGGAACAGCAGTTGTTGCAGCAGCAGCAACAGCAACAGCTTCGAGACCAGGAGCGCCTCCGCCTCTTGCAGCTTCAGCAGCAGCAGCTCATTCAGCAAGAGCAGCAGTACCGTCTCCAGGCCCATCAGCAACAAGTGACTCCACCACCGCGCTTGGTCCAGACGCAGGGTCAGGGCCTGTTGCCGAGGACGCAATCGCCCAGGTTCCATCAACAGCACCAGCACCAGCAACAGATCTTGATGCTCCAGCAGGAACAAGAAAGGCAGCAGCAAGAGCGGTTGAAGGAGTTGCAGGAACGTCTGAGGATGGAGGAACTGGAGAGGCAACTTCGCGCCCAGCAGCTTTCGCAGCTTCAGCAGCAGCCGTCGCTCCAGGCTCGTCGACAGGCCAGCTACGCCGACTTGCAGGCCTTGCAACAACAGCGCCGTACTCATTCGCCCTCTGTTGCCGCCTTCTCGACGGGGGCCTCTGGAAGCGGAGAGCTGCCGTTGATCAACCAGCATAATGCGCAGTTTTTACCGCAGAGCATCCAGCTCCAGCAGAGGCTGTTATCCGAGATGGCCCAAGCAGAGTTCATGCGCGACATGCAGGGCATTAGCCAGGCGGAGCAAGAAGCGCTCAGAGCGGAAGCCATGCGCAAGATTATGGAGACGGAGCGGATGGAAGAAAAACGAAGGAGAAAAGCTGCCAAGATCGCTCACATGGCTAGTCACTTCCCTTTTTTTTTTTACGGGAAATGCGAATTAATCTCTCTACAACAGTCACGCTATAACGACCTCATGACGCAATCCGACAAGGACTTTATAACCCGCATTCAAGTATCGCAGCTTGTCACTCAGGACCCTTATGCAGAAGATTTTTATGCACAAGTTTATGGCGCCATTCTTCGTTCTCGTTTAGGACTTCAACCCAATACAGATTCGGAGCGCGTGTTGAAATTCGGAAGTAGCGGTGGTGTGGGGTTGGGTATGCCCGGGCAGAAGTCGGGCGGCAGGAGGCCGAGCGCTATGCAAAAGATGGAAGCTCAGGTAGAAAGGATCGTCAATAACGCCAGGATGAGGGAAAAAGAAAAAGGACTGCATTGTGAGCTACCCTTGTGTAGCATGAAGTCGAATGCTGATGGTCTATGTTCGTTTAGCGTTGCACAGTCTCCAGGGTGCCCTCGGTAAAACGTCTGGACGAAGCTACAAGGCTGCTCCGCGACAACTCCTCCAGGTAGACTCCGCGAACACCGGTGCTACCTTATCGGGTACCCATCCCCACATTTCGAAAGAAAACGGGCAGAGCCACGGCTTTGGTAAAGATAGCGATGGTGCGGTCCGCGAAGCAGCGAAATTAGGACGGGAGGCGCTAGGTGATGCCGCCGATGTGAGTTGACTTTCCATTTCTTCTCTTTTCACTTTGATAACACCACTTTTCTTTTTGTAGCAGGACGGCGTGGTCAGGAAAGATCCGCTCACGCAACGTGAGGTTCTCGTTGCGATCGAGTCGCTGTACGACCTTGTCCTCAATATCGAGCAATTAAGGCGGGATCAGCCTTTTGAGGAGGATATAGAGGCTGTGATTGCTTGGTACGTGGCAGATGGTTGTGTGTATTCCGTCGGGACTGAACACGCACAGGGAGGCAGAGTACGAGCATTTGAGCGAGGAAATGTGGGTTGGTCTGAATGTCTTGGTCCCTCTCGAGACAAGGTCAGTTTTTGCGTTACGGTCAACATTGTATTGCAGTGAATTAACTTGAGACTTGCAGCAACCCTCACCCTTTCATCTCTCTGCTCACACCGGCGAAAGGCAAGAGGATTTTGCCAAGGCTTAGCCGTCACATCCAACCCGCTCGCATGCTTACTCTCCTGACACTTCTGGTGGCATGCTTCTCTCAGCTGGATGTCGTAAAATATGCTCAGCTACTTGACCTGCCCGAAGATTCTGATGCGCAAGCACAAGCTCGACCACCTTCATCCAAGGATGACGCAAGTCTGCCAGACAGAGACGAGGTGGAAATGCAAACGCAGGCCTTCCTTGGAAGTGTGCTGCAGAGCATCTTGCCTGTAGTCGCGAAGGCAGAACTAAGGCTTATTGCCGGTCTCTTAGGTTTGCTCTTGGACAGGAATGATATAGTATTGATCTCTCAGACCAAGGTATGTGACATTGACATCCCAAATCAACGATAACTGAGATATCGCAGCCTGGTATTGCGATACTCACGCTCTTTCTGAGTCGCGTGGAGATCATCAAGCAGGGAATCGGTGGCGAGACGGAGATTCTTACATCTGAAGACGCTGAACAATGGTACGAAATTAGCTACTCGTGTGACCGACGCAATTTATCTGATCTTTTTTTTAGGCAACTCATGTTCGATCACTTGTTCCAACTGCTGGCGCCTCATTTTCTTCTACTCTTCCCTTCTACACGACGAAGTTTACAGCTTGTAGCCACGCCGACGCAACACAACATTCACGGTCGCACGCCTTCACAGCCTGCTGGCGCAGAGATGCTCGACCAGCCCGTCTGGCAGTTCCTCGCCGCGCTGGCGCTCCATGCCTCACCGGAACAGCAGTCCACGCTGGTCGCTGGCCTGCGCGAAAAAGTGCTCGAAAATGTGGCGAGCGCACAAAAAGGGTGGGGCGTGGTGGACGAGGAGGATAGAGAAGCCAAGCTAGCCAACGTGAATTTGTTTTTGCACGCCCTCGGCTTGGATAGTTCGCAGATCACGATCTAGACGGAAACGGTCGCCCTTTTTCTCCCATCCCTCACCTTCCTCTCTCTCATGCATATATTTTTACGAGACCCTCGCCTGCTTTCTCCACTTTGGTATCACTGGTCCCAATTGGACAAACAGTATCTCGTGTTTACTGGAATTGTACGCACCACTTAAATAGCGCTTGGTTCTTTTTTTTGCTTTGGATCTCGGCTTTCGATAATTACTACACATAGGGTTCGGTCTGAAAGTGAGACTGAGACATTGTCGACGACATGTATTCTAAAGTATGACTTGGTGTAGCATGCTTTTTGTTATCGAAAAGGTTCGATATTAAACCGGCCTAGTCTCGAAGTTGAAGCTAGCAAACACGGGTCACGTGGCGATGGCCATAGGCTGAGAAATGTTGCAACAAATATAAACCGAAGACCTGTGGCGTGGCCCGAACAAGACAAATAATGCGTGACGAAAAATGACCAGAGCAAAAGTAGCAAAGTATAAATACACGGTGGTTTGCGCGGACTAAAGAATAAAAAAAGAAGAGTCGGCAAACTTGGCGAAACGATGGGGGATTGTTGAAGGAGTCAAGGAGGCCCCTATTGCCACTCAGCTGATTGGTGTGGTATAAACACAATAAAATCCTGTGACCCGAGTCACGGTGTCACGCGGCATAGATGCTTGGCATGCTGCCGTAAACTAGCCAAGGCTTGCAAGTCGAACACGCACCGTGACATACTCAGCAGCATCGAGGATAAATACCATGCAGTCTCTTTCGCTTCCTCGCTCGCCCCACAATTCGGACGTCCATTCTCGACAGGTCCTTCAAAATGGGTCGGATTGCCCATTCTGCCAGCTCGATTACCATCTACGGGGATAACCCCCCTATTACTCGGTTCCCGTTTTACTTTGCTACGCGCCAGAATATCTTGGACGGCGTTCCTGACAATGTTCTGGCGCTTGTGGCACCGATCGTAGCCTACTGGGCGGCCTCGCTCTTTTTCTACTGCCTCGATCTGTCCGGCTGGACCTGGCTAGACAAGTATCGAATCCACGAGTCCGACGAAGTCACATCTCGTAATTGTGCCACCCGATCGCAGGTGTTCTGGACCGTCCTCTCCCAGCATGTGTGGTCGCTCATGCTTGGTGCCTATTGGCTACCCCATCCCCCGGAAGTATCACCCTCGAGGTGTGCGAAAGAAATGATCGCCATCGAACATGCCCTCGTGCGCCTCGTTGGATGGCTAGTTGATCCAGAAGCGGTCAGCGGCCTGTTGGCAGTGCACCTCGGGGGCGCAGACGTCACGTATTGGCTATACTGGTGGATCATTCCCGTCGCACAACTCTTCTTCGCGTTGTAAGTACCCTCTGTTATCTTTGTCTGGCATTCCCGTGCTTGAACACGTTCCCGACAGGTTCGTCGTCGACACGTGGCAATATTTCATCCATCGCTGGATGCACTCGAACAAATACCTCTACAAAGTGCATTCCGTGCACCACAGGCTCCGCATACCCTACGCGTTCGGCGCATCGTACAGCCACCCCGTCGAGGGATTCCTGTTCGACTGTCTCAGCCTCGCGGTGGCAGAGACGGCCGCCAACCTGTCCATCCGACAGTCCATGCTGCTGTACACGATCAGCGCCGTGAAGACGGTCGACGATCACTGCGGGTATCAGCTCCCGTACGACCCGCTCCAAGCGATGAGCGGCAACAACGCGGACTATCACGACATTCATCACGAGGTGTGTGTCGCGTTGTGTGCATCGTTCCGACGTTGTTCGCCTTCTCACGAACTTTTTTTTTGCTGCCAAGATGATGGGGTCCAAGTTTAATTTCTCGCAACCGTTCTTCGTCCATTGGGACGTCATCATGGGAACGCGGATGACGAGAAAAGACATCGAGGAACGGAGACGAAAGCTCAAGACAACGTAACAATTTATTCATTAAGACCTTTCGTCGCTTATTGTCTGGTCGCCTCTTGCTGGACAAACAGCTGTGATAGTGGCATGTAACATAAAGCCTAAATGAGCTAGCAAGTGGACCGGGCAGGAAAGGCATAGTACATTAATCTATATTATATTTGTACTCCATCCCACACAGTTTGTTCACTTCTCTAAGTCGATCTTTGTTGCCGTTCTGCCTACGTTTCCCTCGCACCTTCTATAACAAGCGCTACTTTTTCTCCGGGTCGTTGGTAAATTGTGGAAGAATGATCGTTGATTGGGAAGGAATGCTATCAAGATAACGACACCGTTCATACAAGCTAAACAGGAACACGACACAACAGATCCCGCACGCTCGCGGGAAGCGACACCACATCGACGCCACAGTCGCCCAACTCGGACCTGCGATCCTCACCCCGCTTCCGGATGGCGTCCATCGAGGCGAGCTCCCCCGCGAGATCCAACACGGGGAGCCGGTCCCACTCCGGCAGCACCCCGCCCGGCAGGTCGAGCAGCCTCGGTTCGGTCGTCGTCGTCGTCGTCGTCGTCGTCGCGCCCCCCGCCAGCGCGCCCGCG
>JBBPUI010000125.1:16665-36731 GCA_038094615.1 Heimioporus aff. retisporus | reverse complement strand
GACTGCGGCACTCCCTGATGAGTCAAGATAATTTACCGTCAGATTGGTACGCATGTAAGAGTGATCGCCGGGCGACCTCTCTTATTCCACAGGGTCTGGGGATGGTGGCAAGCACCCCCGGACGACGAACGGCCCTCGGTTGGAGAGGCGGACATCCGATGCGTTTGGCAGGAGGATCCTGGACGACCACCAACGATGTCGTCGACCCTCAGCACCCTTTCCCGTCGGCTCATTGTGGGCCGAGGTCGGACGCGCCTCCGACTGTGGTAGCGACGGTACAACGCAGCCGAGACCAATGTATAATAAGCTGCCCTCCCCCGATGTGACGCTTGCGTTGCCTAAAGGAAGGGAAGATTCCACGTGCGTTGGTCGTGGACCCGGGTCTTCCGAGTCACGTCCATTCGCACTCAGGCTTTCCGGTTAGCCGTCGTCCGTGCGGTGGCCCAGTGGATACGATCCAAACAAAATCCGACGAGGGTCTGTAGGCAAACAAAGTTATTTCTATTACCAGAGCCAAGCGCGTGAGGAACATCGCCGTTTGTGTTCGACCGTGACGGGTCGAACGAATCAAGGGCCCTAAATTCCGTTCTCCTATGAGTGCCGGATAGGAGACAATAATTTGGAAAAGATCATGATATTCGAGCAGAGCGTCCGATCGTCCATGTTTCCATCATCAACTACGTCTTTTACCCCATTCCCCACTGTTTTCTTACCAAGAGAACACCGTGGTTCGTTAGCAGCTCCCGCGTCTTCAAAGTCTTGTGGTTTGTATAATCCTTAAAAAGAATCATGGTACCGATGTGTCGATGTCGCCAGATCCATCCAACCGTGTGCAGGCATTATCATCGAACGTCCCATTTTGCGATATTGTCTACTACGCAGAAGGATTATCATGGAAATAGTTCCCTGCCAGGGCAGATTCCGTGTCCCAGGGAACAGCCAACATGCGATGTAGCTTATACCTTTGCAATATTTCCGACGCAGCATCCGGGTCTTCCTGTGTTTGGCGAAGGAGTTCCATGTCAGGAAGTGGTGGCAAGTCCTGAAACACAAGACGTGCCACGCCGACCTGCGCCAGATAATCTGCGATGGGCAAGCGGGGAGGATACTTACTCTCCTGTTGAACGATGCGCTCGATCGAACCGTGTTTTCTAATGAACTTGAGCGCACGATTTGGTCCAACGTTCTTTATCCGCTCCGAAAAGTCCGTGCCGAGTAAAAGTGCAAAGTCGATGTAGCGCGTGCGGTCGAGATGGAGGGTCGAACGAATAGCATCGCCGCGAATGATGACGACGGGGGATTCACGTGGGGTAATGCCACGCAGCAGAGGGGCCTCGTAAATGAGCACGTCCGTGTCCTCGCTCACGACGTAATCCGCGTGACCGTGAATGACAAGGGCACATGCAAGCGCTTCTGCCTCGAATGGACCCGAGGACTCGATGCATGGGACGCCCATGGCGCGGAGGAGTTCCTTACATTCCTCGTACGTTTGCGTGGTGGGGGAGTTACTCCGGCGTTGATACGACCGCGAGATGACAGTGCTTCGCTCGGCAAGCGACCTCAAGGCAGACTCCGTTTGCGGTGGAGGAACATCGGACGAGGGTGCAGAGAGAAAGTTCCAGATGTGACCCTCGTCGAGTGTCATCTGGAGCTGTTGCTTGGACATGGCATATTCGATGCGTGCGTCAAGACTGTCAGGGCTGTTTGTGAGTGCAGAGTGGGCGTGTTCTTGCTCTGGAATCTCGGGTCCTTCGAAAAGTGAGGGCATGGATGTTAGCTGAGTGATGCATCGATTGTATTCGCAATATAATGCGGATAGTTCCATTTGAAACGACTCGATACAATCGGGAGGCAAGTATGCCGGCTGCACCGCGGCATTCCAGTGGGCGAATGGAAGCATTGGTAAAATATCATCACAAGGGTCATCGAAGGGGTCACAGGAGCCGAGGTCATCGTCTGTGATTGTGCAAGTGGGATCATCTAGATGCATTGATTGTGGCATACAGTGTGGTTCGGATCTAGATGTCGAAGGTAACGCCCCAGAATCGAGGACATCCTGCAAGTCGCGTATACCTATGCTGTGATGCGGCAAGAGGTGAGAATGTTGCGATGTTGAGAAGGCAAAGTCATTTTGGGGTATGACGCAAGGTGATGAAGTATGCGGTGGGAGGGTTGTGGACGGATGAAGGAGGGACCCTGGGGCACGTGCATCAGGCGATCTGTGAGTTGATCTGATACCGCTGAGGGCATCGTTGACGCGCTGGCGATCGGTGCTAGGCAAAGAACGGTAATAAGGGAGGAGGCGCATCAACCTCTGAAGTCTATGAAGTCTAGTTCTTTCTATGGACCCCCGGAAGGCCACTATTCGTCGCGACTCCCTGCGTCGCTCGACCTGTGATGTAATTGAAATAGGTGTAAACCAGGGATCGAAAATGAAACGCGCTGACCTCGCGGGCTTTGGCTGCGACGCGTTCCTTTCCATCAAAAACACAAATGGCACGTACGTCAGAGTCCCTTAGTTCTGTGAGTATGCGGTGCCAGCCGATGATGTGCCTATGGGGGTGAGGCATGGGAGAAAAGTGAAGCCGTTGGGTGACGAGGGTGCCATCGCTGTCGGACGACGGTGTAAGGGTGCCGAAGTAGGCGAAAAGGGACACTCACAAGACCACAGTTTTTCCGCTCAGGGATCTGAGACGGTCAGGGAGTCTGTTAAACACGTGTGGGCTTGAAAACGGGGTTGGCTGTGGGTGACTTTGACTTGGGTTTCCAGGACTGTACTCACCAGGTCTTCTGGAGAAAAGGCGTGATGCCCAGCACGCCCATGCTATGATGCTAATGATGATATGGTAGTATTAGTGGTACTAATTCCAACTCCGCCTAAGCAAATTAGCCACGTCTTTGCACGTACTAGGACACAGCGACCACGCAACGACCGCGCCTGATCATTGACCACGTCGACCGACCAGCGCTCGCGTTTTGTATCCGCCCGTCATGTCGGTCATGCTCACCAAATTTGAGTCCAAGAGCAATCGCGTCAAAGGTGCGTGTCGTGCGCTCGACCTGACCCACTTTTCAATTCCAACCCTGCCTCTCTTCAAGGGCTCGCATTCCACCCCACTCAGCCCCTCCTCGCTGCCGCGCTACACAATGGCAGTGTGCAGTTATGGAACTATCGCATGGGCGTCCTGGTAGACAGATTCGAGGAGCACGAAGGTACACATATCCCGTTCATCTTACCTAAATGCACTCGCTGACATCCTTCGTTAAAAAGGGCCCGTCCGAGGCGTTGCCATCCATCCTAGCAGAGCCCTCTTGGTCACCGGCGGTGATGATTACAAGATCAAAGTCTGGGGTCAGTACCCTTATTCGTTTCGTACTCGGCTCTGATGTCCTGCAGACCTGCGTCCTCAGAATCGTCGCTGCCTCTTTACCCTGCACGGGCACTTGGATTATGTTCGTACCGTCCAGTTTCATCACGAGATGCCTTGGATCGTGAGTGTTCAGTCATTTCGCCGCGCGTGCCCATTCATACACCCCACATCAGCTCTCCGCATCCGACGACCAAACGATCCGCATATGGAACAGCACATCCCGCAATTGTATCGCCATCCTTACTGGTCACTCGCACTATGTTATGTCTGCCCAATTCCATCCAAAGGACGATCTCATCGTGTCGACTTCCATGGACCAGACCGTACGCGTCTGGGATATATCCGGCTTGCGAAAGAGTACTCCTAGCACTGGTCCGAACAATTTTGAAACATTTGACACGTTTTCGACCGTGAAGTATGTCCTCGAGGGCCATGACCGAGGAGTCAACTTTGCTGCCTTTCATCCCACCCTCCCCTTGATTGTCTCCGCCGCCGATGACCGTACAATCAAGATTTGGAGGATGAGCGAAACAAAGGCCTGGGAGGTTGACGCCTGCAGGGGGCATTTCAACAACGTCTCGAATGCACTCTTCCATCCTAAACACGAGCTCATCGTGTCTTGTGGTGAAGACAAGACTGTGCGCGTGTGGGATCTGGCGAAGCGTACCGCCATCCAGACCTTTAGGAGAGAACACGACCGATTTTGGGTCCTTGCCGCACACCCCAACCTTAACTTGTTCGCCGCGGGTATGATGAAGGGGTTACCTTGATGTGCATTTACTGACATGCACATAGGCCACGATAGCGGACTCATCGTTTTCAAGCTCGAGCGCGAACGGCCGGCCTTTTCGGTGCATGCTGACTCGTTGTACTACATCCGGGATAAATACGTTCGAGCATACGACTTCAATACTGGTTCAGATTTCGGCCTTCTAAGCGTCCGCAAATTCGGCAGTCCTTACGTTCCTCCACGAACGCTTAGTTACAATCCAGCCGAACGGGCAGTCATTACGACGATTTCTTCTGACAACGGCTTGTACGAATTGTCTTCTCTGCCCACGCAAACCAACGGAGAGGTCAAGGACTCGTCCACGGATGGAAACCGCGGCACTGCTCATAGCGCGATATTCGTGGCGAGGAACAGGTTCACCGTTCTGAACAAGACCACACAGGTAGACAGAATTTGCAACAGCCCGTATGAGACTCACCTTTCCTCTAGCTCATCGAGGTCCGAGATCTGTCCAACTCTGTTGTGAAAGCAATCCCTGCGCCAGTCCAAACCAATGAAATATTTTACGGTGGGACGGCGTGCCTCATTCTAAGCTCGACGTCGTCGGTTGCTCTCTATGATATCCAGAATCAAAAAGTTATTGCCGAGCTGAACAGCCCACCTGTCAAATATGTTTCTTGGAGCTCGGATGGGCAATTGGTGGCGTTGATGAGCAAGCATAGTGGGTGTTGCACTTGTATTCTTTGTCTTGTTGCCGTAACTCTGATCGACGTAGCCATTACGATCGCCAACAAAAACTTTTCTCAAAGTAGTTTGGTCCATGAAACCATTCGGATCAAATCTGGAGCATGGGATGATGCAGGTGTCTTCATATACTCCACACTCAATCACATAAAATATTGCCTTCCTCAAGGGTATGTCGATTGCCGCAATGAATTTCCTGGACTAACCATACTGGCTTAACTATCCAAGCGACAACGGTGTGATCTGCACGCTCGATAATCCAGTCTATCTCACGCGGATCAAGGGCAAGACAGCACACTGCTTAGATCGTTCCGCACGGCCCCGGACGATCACGTTCGATCCTACAGAGTACCGGTTCAAGCTTGCTTTACTCCGAAACAATTACGAAGAGATGCTGCACATCATACGGACGTCGACCCTTATCGGGCAGAGTATTATTGCGTATCTGCAGCAGAAGGGATTCCCGGAGGTACGCACAGATGTATCTTGTACGGGACTGTCGTCTGACACTTGTGTTAGATTGCCTTGCACTTTGTTCAGGATAAGAATACGAGATTTGACTTGGCGATCGAGTGTGGCAATCTTGACGTCGCGCTTGAAACCGCAAGAGTCATCGACCGAGCAGACTGTTGGGAACGTCTGGCGCAGCAAGCCCTCAAGCAAGGAAACCATAAAGTAGTCAAAGTCTCGCTTCCAACATGTCATTCCAGAACTGACCTCTCGCACAGATTGTCGAGAAGGCATATCAACAAACCAAGAACTTTGACCGCCTGTCGTTCTTGTATCTCGCCACTGGTAGTGCAGACAAACTCTCAAAGATGCAAAAGATTGCATCTGCAAGAGGAGATGCCATGTCACGCTTTCATAATGCCTTGTATGCGGGCGACGTGCAAGGACGAATCGCCGTTTTACGGGACGTGGGTCTCTGTATGCGCTTATTCTGGACGTATTTGGGCTGTTCGCTGACTGAAGTGTAGATCCACTTGCTTACTTGACGGCAAAAACGAATGGCCTGGATGAAACAGCGACGGAGATCCTCGAAGCCGCTGGATTGACCGAAGCGGATGTTGACGACGTTCCTTCTTTCGGCCCGTCGACACTCAAGCCACCTCCCGTTGTCACTTCGACTGCAAACTTGAACTGGCCATCAATTTCTGTCGCCGAAAGCTTCTGGGATCGTGTACTTGCGAACGGCAACCTGGAAGATGGCGAAATTCCTCATGTCAATGGGTTTGATGCCTCGGGTAATGCTTCTACCACACTTGATGATTGGGCCAAGGAAGAGGTGGACGCTGAAGAGGCTGGATGGAATCTTGACGCCGAAGACGCAGACGGGGAGACACAGACGGACGGTGACTTTGAGGATGCTGTCGGCGAAGATGAAGACGAGGATGGAGAGACAGGCATGGGCGGAGTCTCCCAATTCGCTGCAGATCATGTCGCTGTGGGGGCTTTCGACACTGCCATGGAGGTGCGTCGTCTAGTCGAGGGAGTGTTGAGCAGTACTGAGCGATGATTAGTTGTTGAAGCGGCAGTTTGGGGTCGTCAACTCTGAGCCGCTGCAAGAACTATTCCTCGCCATCCACCAGGCGGCGCAGGCTGAAAATGCCTCACAAACGGCCTTTGCACCTCTCGACGTCGAAACTTCGCCTGGACGATTCACACTGCCATCGGTGATGCGGGAGCTCTCCGAAGGATTCCGATTCGTCTCAGGCAACAAGCTTCCTGAAGCTCAGACAACGTTCCGGTCCGTGCTTCGAACATTATTACTAGTAAAGGTGACCTCGAATGAGGAAGCCCAGGAGGTTCGTCGTTCATTGATTGGAATTGAGCGATAGTGACAGGTGGAAATGCAGTGGCGCGGCGCGGTTGTCTCCGCACGTGAATACCTACTTGGAGTTTCGATCGAATTGGAGCGACGACGGGTTACGCAAGATGAACCAGATAATGTCCGTCGACAATTGGAACTTGCGGCTTACTTTACGCACTGCGAGCTCCAAGCGCCACACATGCAAATAGCGCTGCGGAGCGCAATTGGGGCATTTGCGAAAGTCAACAACCACGCCACGGCCGCCAAGTTTGCGAGAAGGCTGATAGAGCTGAATCCGGACCCGAAACTTGTTGCGCAGGTGTGTTGTACGGAATATTTCCCTGAGATAAGAAGTATAATATCTCGACAGGCGCGCCAACGGATCGCGGCAGGCGATCGAAACCCGCAAGACGCGGTGGAGATTTCATACGAGTCGACGGAATTTGACATCTGTGCGGCCACTTACACACCAATTTACAATGGATCGCCGTCCGTGCGGTGCCCGTACACGGAAGCGACGTTCCTACCCGAATACGAGGGGCAACTAGATCCCCTGACGGAGGTGACGGAGATTGGTTTGAAGGGGAGCGGGCTGCCTGGACGCCGGTGAGGTGGGATTAGACGGAATGGACTTGTGTAACTTCGAAGCATGACCAGTCATGTGATACACAAAGTCGACGCGACTACTCGTTTCTTCAATTAATCATCTTTTTTGCTTTTTGCATCTATGAGCGACGCAACGGAGCATACGGTCGAGACGGTCGACGCGCTGGCAGTCTCAACGGAGCCAGCACAATCGCTGAGCGAGGACGCGCGGTTGGAGGAGATCTTCGCGCATGCTTCGGAGGATGTCATCCGGACACTCGCTGCGTCGATCAGCCAGCAGGCGACAGAGGAGGCATCGCGGACGGAAGAGTCCAAGCGAGGTATTGTACGCGCATATATGCAGGTTCTCGTGACGCCAGCTGTTCAGAGATCAAACAACGCCTGTTTCGGTCGGTCATTCGCATGTATACGTGGTCGGCGGCGCGACTATCGCGCGAGGCGGGGACGGCAGAGGAACGGCTGCACGCGGAGGTGCAAGGGCTGATAATGGCAGGAAGGGAGCAAGGCAGGTCGTCTCCTCGGACTCGCACAAGGATGGGTGCACCGTCCGTCTCCGGCACGGTTGCGTCGTTACTGATACACCGCCGTTGAAGAGCGACTCTGTGCAAGGCTCGGCGAGCTGATGGCGGCGTTGAGCAGGGTGTTGGAGTTGTGGTAGAAAAGGCAATAATAAGCTGTAAAAGGAAATGTCAAGAGGGTGGTGGATAATTGTCGTCGCTGCCGTCGTCGATGGTGAATGTGATTCGACCAGTTTTTCTTGTCTTTCTACCACGACCATGTCCCTCGCAAAGGGGCCTCACTGTTCCTTTGTCCTCCTCGCAGAATTCGACATCGACAGCGGCGCGCAGCTCACTTACCAGTTCCCCCAGCCGCTCGGAACAGACGAGGGGTCCGTCCAACCCTCGCCCTGTCCGCTCGCTATCCACTGATCGTCCGACGACAGTCTCCTCGCCAATCTTATGCTTCCAGATGGCGCCGAACGGCACTTTGAAGACTGGACCATCTTCTTCCTCAACCAGACCCCGTTCAACACCATCTCGCCCGTCCTCGCCCTCGAGACCCCCGAGTCCTCAGACGATCTCTCAGGCGATCCGGATGGTCCCCTTGAGCTTATATACGTCCTCAACTTGGTCCGAACAAAACACGATAAGGCCGCTCGGAGGTACGGCCGTCGGAACCCGTTCGTAACCTATCGTATCTCCTGACTCAGTCCGTCTGTAGAGGTGCCGTCGTCAAAGCGATGGCCATTTGCACTCGCCATCCGTTCATCCAGATCTTCAAGGCGAGCGCGACCTTCTCATCGTTCCCCGTCCGTCCTTTCGCTTACGCCACTCACAGCCCGTCCTCCTCCTCGCTCTCGATGACTACTTTAACAACCCATCGCAGGACTGTCTGGCCCGTTTGTTCGACGCTATCAACTCTATGGATGTCACCGGTGCACCCGAACTAACTCGCTTCGAGAAGATCGTCATGCGTGCCTCCGAACGCAAGGACATCTTTAGCGAAAAGTTTGCTTCTCCAAAGATACCCGAACACATCCCTCACTTTGCCGTAAAGGCGCAGCACAAGACCTCTTCTTCCACGGGCTCGCACTCGAGCGAGGACAGCATGCTCATTCGCCGTCCCCCACCAGGCGAAGGTACGCGCGAACGATCCACCACCGAGAGCAGCGTCGCCAGCTCGCATGCGCATCAACCGAATTCATCCTCCCCTTCCGATTCGTCCTTTTCCCTTGGCGGGAGTGCAGTCTGGGTTGGGGATGAAAGTGCCGTTCTGGACAACCAGGTTGGCGTCGCGATCGGCGGCGGTCCAGGGAGCGTTACCTCGAGCACCCTCGTCGGTCGCGGCCGCAGGTCGACCGACGCGTCTTCTTCCTCATCCCACGGATTTCCTCGTGAACAGAACGCGTACAGCGGCGCGATACCAACCACTTCGGACCCGCATTTACGTTCTGGATTATCCAAGGATACCCATTTTTTCCAAACCACCATCGTTTACAAAGGACATCAATTACCCATCAAGCTTCCGCTCTCTGCCTTTCCCGAGGAAGTCGGTGACGTCAGTCACTCCCCTTTTCTCCGGATGGCATCAGCTGACCGTTTGATGTTCCCAGTATTCCTTAATTCAGCTAATTCAGACCTTCTCTGCGTCCTATGTGACCGTCACCGGACCTCAGCATCCTCATTTACACACCAATGGAAATTCCACTCATCCCATAATAATTCTTTTTAATGCACTCGTCACCGGAAAGCGTATTCTATTTTTAGGTCATAACATACCTGCAGGTCAAGTGGCCAATTATGTGTTGTCTGCGTGTGCATTAGGCTCCGGGTGCGGTGTCATCCTGAGAGGCTTCATTGAACGTGCGTTTCCTTATGCTGGGTTGGCGGGTGGCGAGGACTGGGTTACCACGTAAGTCGGGATCGATCATGCATATCGATGCCTGCTGATGGCAGGCCCACAGACCAGCGTACATCGCAGGCGTCACGAATCCAATCTTTGAAACGTCAGGGTCATGGGACCTGTTAATGGACGTTGGGAATGGACGAGTGGTAGTTTCCAAGGACATTCATATCTCCTTCCCCGTGGTTGCCACGCCTCCAGCGATCATCCCGCTCATCCCTCGCTCGGGCATCATTCGTTCTGAAAACTCGGCGGCGAGCGAGGAAGAAATGGCACGAATAGCTACGCGGGACGGATCCCAATCCAATCAAAAATCTGATTTTTTAGCACGGTCGGACGGCCTGGATAATATGTTTGTGGAGGACGTGCGTGCTTATTCTCCATGGACACGTGCTCGTAACATGTTTGGATGCGATTTTCCAGCTTATTTCTGCCATCACTTCACACTTTGGTGAGACGTTGGTGCGGTTGCGGTTCACCGAATATGTGAGTCGCTTTGTACGACTTGCATCGAGGTACGAGGAAGTGGTGGCTGGATCGACGACATTGGGGTTCCCGACTGCTCCTTTTGCTGAAGGATCATTGGGGAAAGGCATTGTGTTTTCAGATGAGACTAGCGCAACGAAAGAACTGGCAACCAACGCCAGCCGCATCGAAGGTTGGCGGAAGACAAAGACTTATCAGTATTGCACGGTGGTACGCAACATGCGTTTGCCGGTGGGAAGTATGTCTGATATCGAGATAGGACTTTCAAAAACATCGTGCCACGGACTCGATCCAAAGCTTTGATCTATTGCATCAGCTATCCCGCCTCCGTCTCGTGAAAAATCTACCTGATAGCGAGGTTGACCTGATAGTCCGCACTATTGCAGAAAACGTGCGATCATACGAACAGGTGGTCGAGGTGGGTTGCCTTTTATACACCGGGTTTTTCGGACGGACATTGACTGCGATTGTTACAGCTATTGGCACACACACCACCCCATGTCGGAGGATTGCAACCACTGAGCTTTTGCTTGTTTCATCAGCAAGAGTCTGTGCGAGAAGCAACGGTGGATATTTTCAACGAGTTGCGAGCATATCCGGCAAGTCCACGCGCATTTGTGATCGTGCGCTCGTTTAACTACTGCTCGTCAACAGGTGGGCGTGATATTCCTCCAAGCTCTCAACCACTTCCAGCGCTACGCCTACGTGCGACAAGCCCACGCACGTGAAGCGCGTGTCAAGGAGAGCATTGAGACGAATACGACCAACCACGTCAATCACGTCAACCACATCAACCACCTCATTCCTCCATTACCACTTTCCGCGCGCACACCTTCGAACAGAAGTGAGATTAGTCTTAGCGGACCCTGATTTTCATCCTTTCATTTCTTCTCGACCCATATTGATTTGCGTTGTTATCCCTTAGCTTACATTCGACCTTCTTGCTCATATACATTTTTTGAAGCAGTTCCACACGTTTCACAGAACCCATTCTTGGACAAATCCATGGTCCGATTGACCATATATTCCCAAAAGCAGATTATAGATTCGCTTCCATTCCATACGCTGATGGCATGGTGGCTGTGATTGCAGACAAGTTTTGCAAATATCCAACGGAACCGCGAATAACATTTACTCGCTTCGGCGCGGCATTCGCCAAGGGGCTGTACCGTTTCGATCATCGACCACATGGTTCCACGTGCCGCGACGCGACAATCATAAATTCTTGTCGAACGTTTCATGATGGGATCGCCCCGAGCCGTATCCCGCCAATGGGACTGCCGCATCCGTTCTCCTGGCGCATTTTGGCATGCAGAACCCGGAAAAGGATCGGGTCCCAGGACTTTGTCGACATGATCACCACGCGCTACCAGCCCGCTCTCGATCAAAATTCTCGCCGAAAGTGTGAAATTAGGGATAAACCAATTACTGTGAACGTTGATATACATTACTAGTGTTCGCATACATCCCAAGTAACAAGCTACGAAACCCAAGTAATAAATATATGTGTGGAGAAAACGAACTTATGCTACATATCGTGAAAGCGATCCGATGTCATCCGGTTGAGCGGATAAAATGATTGTGGAGGAACGGCGTCCGTTCAAAATTCTCCCTAGCGGAGATACTACACGATAGACTCGCCTTGACGAGTTTCTGGATCATAAATACGTGGATTGCACATCGACACGAGCGAGCGGAACATGGTGTTCACGTTTGCCTCTTCGGGGTAGATCACACACATCACGAACATCAGCAATGAGGCGATCGCGCACGCCGCGAGCAGTGCGACGAGCCTGCTCGTCGCGTGGGACGCTACGAAGATACATTGCGCGGTGAGGAAGCCGAGGCCCCATAGGTAACTTGCTCTTGGAAGGCTGAATGCAACCGACGAACGGATAAACCCTGTGGTGTCGGACCTGGCTGCGCGCAGGTAACAGGCCTGCAAAGCAGATCCCGTAAGGCGCGGTTCCATTCCATAACAATCAAAATTGAACGTACGCCGACGGTAGCAGTGGAATCCGCAAGTGGCTGGTGCCTGAGATGGAGGCAGGACGCGGATGTGATGCTGACTGCGCAGGAAAGCACCGACGGTATTGACAACGAGACGGTACCGCCGCGAACATTTGCGAGCAAGACACTGGCACTACGATTTCCTTTTTCAGACTGCATGACAAAAGAAACCGTCAGTTTAACTCACATCAATACTGGACAGCACTGGGCTCAAATGTCAAAAATGTCACCCTCGAGTCCAACAGCACCAGCGTACCCATGATAAACTGCCCACCCAATCAGAAAGACACGAAGATACAAAGTTTGTCCAGTGATCTGCATATACTTGTTCGTTCACAAATAATTCTTCTAATTTGCTTATGTAGTTTTGAGGGATACCCCACATCAGTAAATTTGCCGTGTTTAGCATCCATTTATGTTCAATTGGGTTGGCAGGGCACATTTCTTGTAGTCTATCCAGCTGAGCGGGACGTTGGCCATAAAACGTCGAAAATCTTTGATTTGCTGGGGAAACGTATTAGTGACCTGTATTCGTTTGAATCAGCTAAACGCACTTATAGACCCAGCAAGACGTGCTTGTTGAGCACTGTCAGGGACACGAAAGCAAGTTTAACGGAATTCTTACCAGCATAGCAGAGCGTGTAACCATCAACGGGCTGTCCTATGACGCACCACCATGACGTTAGGATATTTAGTGAGAATTGTATAATGGTCCCACCTCGCTTCCTAGCCAACAGGTTCAAAAAGTACGTACATGTGTCTGCAGTATAGGGGAACGTTGAAGTCCTTGAGGTTAGCCTGTCTGTCGTTCGCGGGTTAGCCGGCTTGGCACAGCGGAGTGACGTGTCATACCTGCTTGACCATGCGAAATAATATCGTAAAGCTCATTCACAAATTTACCGAATTCCTGTCCGTGGGATGCGTGGTGCATTGGAAAGTACTCGATGTGTATCCAATACAGCTTTTCTAGTGCCTTTTCTGTTCAAGTGTGAGAACGGTGGGTGCAGTGGCAGGACGGAACACACCGAGATGGGAATACGACACTGCGGGTGGAATCCCGAGCAATTCCGCACATACATCCTCTAGCCAGAACAACTCCTTCGCGACGTGATTAATAAAATAGTAATTGCAACACGAATGGTCTTGAGCCAGTTCCAAGAACAACTCGCATCTGGGAGGAACTTTGATGTTTTGGTCATATAACTCCTTGTTTGCTAGATTTGAATAATCCAATATTCGGGTCTCGACCTGTATGTCGTCGACGTAGGCCTCTGTGACGACCACGAAATCAAATTTGTCGTTTAACACGAAGTACGGCTGTCCCTCTGGATGTACGAAACGCGACCACTTCAAGGTTGGGGTCGTCCTCGTTTCAAAAGTGTCAGATAAAAATTCGCAGCTCTATGTCCACACTCACCTGATTCTATGCGAGGCTGGTCCCCGGTCGATAGGGAATGAATGAGGTTCGATACTGAGAAGAGCATCAGCAATTTAGCCCGCGGAGCGCTAGAAATATCACCCACCAACCCGAACAATCATATCGCGAAGTGTTCGAGGAGATGACAGGATTCAGTCGCAGGGAAGCAAGTTCACTCTCGTAATTCTGGAGGGTGCTGTTACCACCAGTAGTCATTTGCATGATGATGATGGGCACTCGTAGTTACATGTTACCAGGAAAACGACGCCTTTATCAGGTAGCTGCGCTTCTACCCATGAGCGTGTGGCTCAGCAATACGGCATTCGGCTTCTTCCACAGCATGATCTTGTGCGATGCAGGTTCTATGTGTAGTGGCGGTTCTGATGAATTTCTGTCCCGATTTCGACATCTTCCCAAAGTGGTGGCCGGCATAGCTCCCCGTCCGCCGGTTGTTGGCGAAACGCCCCTCGATAACGAAGCTGCCACAAGAACGACTGAAGGGAAGAGCCCGCTAATAGCGGAGTGATTTGGAAATTCCCACGTCTTGACTCCGTACCAGTACTCAGGGACGGCGTACCCTGGGTGACATGCTTTGGAAAATATCGCCCCAGTCACTGGCACAGGCTCGGAGACTCCACTTTTGAAGAAAGTAAGAAGGTCGTCCTGAACATGATTCGTCGCTCAGCTATCATTGTTATCTTCAGCGTCTGTGGGAAGGGCATGTGCTCACTCTACGCCCACCAAGTTAGTTCTATCAATGAACGGGAACTTTGATCACGAGGGCGCAGGGCATGAGCTACTTTTAAAGCGTATTCGAACTTCTCAGACTTCGTACACCATCCACTGCCGCATCTGATCATCTATTCGAACATTCTAACCTACTTCTAATGGCACCTGCAGAGTACCGCCAGTCCGGGTGAGTCCACACCGAGTCTTAACTCGATTGGCGGGTCTGAACCATCCTAATCAGTGGATCAATGCCGGACGACGATGACGATGGCTACTTTCCTCCGAACTCGCCTGTGGATTCTGCACAAGAACAAAAGTGTGTAGCTCCTGCAGCTTCGGAGCAATGAATTGATCCGTCTTTCTCGTCAACAGGGAATTAATTCCACGGGGAGCGCAATCTAACAACATCTCTACGTACCAGCCCGTCAGGTATCTACATTACTTCACATTACTTCCTGTAAATACTTTTCTTGACGTCGCCCTACACCATCCCTAGACCTAAGCCTGCATCACAAACTTCAAACGGTACTCGAACCGACTCAAAAACAAACTATCAGTCAGTGACCTCCTATTATACTTTACGACTTGAATTCACTGAAAACCTCGTTTAAAGACCTGCTGGTGGTTCAAAGTACCCTGTGAAGAAGTAGGTATTTGAGAAAGTCTCTTCAAGACTCCTTGTCTACCTTGTAATCGTTACTTAACCCTGTGGATACCTGTGTCTCTACAACCCATTGTGATACTCGCTGTAAACTCTGATCGTTTTATGCAATATTGTGTTTTTGAGGAAGCTTGGCCACGAATCCGCTAAAGCGGCATTTTAGAGATCAAGTCGATTCAGTGATGATCGGTTCATCAAGACAATTGCTGTAAGCCAACTCCGCCACCCCATCCAGGGGTATGGTTAAAACCACGTCCTCGGGTGCCGTAATGCGCGCCTACCCAAATTAATAAGTCGGAAATCAAGTTTGTAACACCAGGCTCCTTTACATCAATGAATGTTCGACATGTAACCATGCCTTGCATTTATGCACTACATATCTACCGTACTTTCAAGGGGTCAGAAAGGAATGGAGATGTTACATAAATTTGCTTCATGGCGGTTCAAGCTTCAAGCATATTATCAACGTCTCGCTGTTACCCGTGGTACAGCTTATAACAAATTCTCCATACAAAGTTAAGCTTCGATCCCTGCCTTCGAGCTATTCAATGCTGTTTCCGAGCACCTTCTGGCCGGTCATTGTAGCTGTTAGTTATGGCAGATTTGCTAGGGTAGTGTGTGCAAAGAGCAGGGATATTTTGGCTGCCAGCTTGGGATTCAATTAAACATACTTGACTTTGCTCCTAGACTTCTTGGGGGAATGATATGATGATCCTTCTCCTTAAACGTAAGAACACATTTTATTGGTCATTAGGCCTGCCTTCCGGGGATTCGAGTTATCTTAGTACGTTAGCTTGGGGCACCCACAATATAGTGCGGCACTGGCCTCGGGCTTGTGAGCTGTGCACCGTCCAACGTTGATCTTTGAAAATTTTGATGTTCAGATATCGGGGCCTGTGCCGGGACCTTTGACATCTGTGCAAAATGCATGCGGCATTGCCTTCTCCGAAATGGTACACCCCTTGCTGGCATACTCGCTAAAACATCTAGGCGGAAGCCTGAGGCACGCCAACTGAGCGCAGTCAGTCGAGAGTTAACTTGATCGAAAAATGCAGTTCCTGTTCCCGTTTAGGAATTTGAATGGAAAAATCCATGTACATGAACCTTCACATGGGGCCGATCACTGGGGAGCGGCAGTCGGATCCCACTGTAGGCTGGCATATGTGGCTTGCGCGTGAACTTTCCATACATTCTGAAATACCACTGATCTTCTGAGCCATGGCCGATAGCGTTATCCCAGCGTCTGTGCACCCATCCTGAGTGGATTGTAGGAGTGTTCGTGTTCGAGAAAACACGGAACACTTACCTATGTATTTGCCTCTCAAACGGATTCATGCCTAGTGAAGGACGAGCCGCCTGTGGTGCTCCAGAAGTCACTAGTCTGGTTCTGCATGCTTCGATGGGCCCTGCTGCCCGTGGAAAGCATGATGCTGTAAATGTCTGCGAAGTGCTCGGACATCTTTCGATCCAAGTGGCTTCATCGAAAGTGATATCTGAGAGTGGATCTGCACCGGTCCTATTTCAGTCAATACGACCCGGGGCGCTCCCCTAATTTCCATAGCCTGGAATTGTGATCCTCGGAACATGTGCACAGGTGTACACGTTGGCCCCTCGCAGCTTCGACTAGTACGTGATGACGTGTACTTCTGTATATTGAGGACTTAGTGTGAAAGCAAACAACGTACAGGTTGTACAACGAGAATGGGCCCTGCGGCTCACTCACATAGAGGACATCTATCGAGTATAGGCGCGTGGCCACAGGGTCTTACCAAGATCAAGATGTGGTGCACATGAATGTATGATACTGTTGGTATCTGGTCCCTGTGCGGCGCCATTGCCAAACACTAGCATATCATCCACAAGTGACGTCTTCGAGGCCCAAGGAGTAGGAGCGAAGCCTCGTGTTGATGGCAGTAAGGAGCTGAAATAATGCCAGTGGACCATGCATTAATATTCAATTCTCCGTGACGCAAGCCCACACCTCGTGTCTGCTTATCGATGTGATATCATGAAGTCGGATTATCGAGAGTAAACCTTGAGTGTCAGATTGAGAATGACCGAAAACGGACAAATAACCTGTTGGTCGTACTCATAGTTGGGTGATGCCAATCCATTTCTTTTGTTTCAGTGATATCGTTTGCCACTACGACAGCCAAGATCATGACATTGAGTTGTTGTGCGCCAGAGGAGTCAGAATACCTTGCCGTGACATATTATCCATCAACGAGTAATGCTGACTGTGGGCCACTTGACTTACCTCAGTCAGCGCTTCAGCCTCGTCACTGCGTCTGCATGGGCATCCTTGTATGCACGTGGTGATCCTGAGCATAATTATAATCATGTATGCTATGCTAGCGGTGATTTGGGCGCGAAGATTTTTAAAACAAGCGAAATATCATATAAAGCCGGGGGAAAAAATGGTCACTGACATGGACACTCTGAGAGAACATCACACCCACTGACGAGGTGACACGACGCGGAATCGTGCCAGTGAGTTCGGACCATCAATAACCGGCTAACATCGCACTCTACCTCCTCAGGTTCGACGTTCGGATCGCACGGAATTGTATGGACCATTCTGTCTGCGGCCTGCCATTCGCCGGCAAGTTCACCCCATCCGGTACCGGGCACAGGTCGGAATTTTGGCACCTCCGGGCAAAAGTCGCTTCCATAAATTCAACTTTCGACTCAATGGAGCAGTATGGAAGGAATAGAAGACGGTGATAAAGCATACTTGGTTGCACGCCACTTTCAACTTCAATTACCGCCCTAAATTTCGAGAAACGACCGGGTATTTGGTTGCATGCGGTAAGTGCATGACCCAGACAGTCTGCAATTATGTCACTATTTCGGGTCCGGCATCACTATGTGTGGCATGTTGTCAATCATGCTAGAAACGACAGACGCTGCCCTCGGCTGCTAGTGAGCAGATCATGCGAATACTCTTTTTATTTTAATTCTAATCCATGTTTATTGTTCTATAAAGCGGTTTCCAAGTTTTGCTGGACATTCACGTGCTTTTTGCTACGGTGTGGGTTTAACCGGGGAGTGAACGAATCACATTGTAGGGGGTTTAGCCTGAGGGCGACAGACACGTGGGGTGGATTGGTTTAAGGAATTTGTGTGTATCATATGGGTGAAGGATGTGTATGTTTAGTAAAAAGTCCAAGTCTCACGGCGACTGCACACCCGCATAGAGAACAAGGAGAAAGAAAAAGAAAGAAATTCCCCACATCCAGGAGTCCAAGCCAACGCCAGGATACAAACCACCGCCAAAAATGTAGGCGTTGGTACACAGTGGCCATAGACCAATGCAGCACCATCACGGATGCGGTAATGGATTCCATCGATGGTTGCTGCCCATCAGAAATACAGCATAAAGTGGCAAACAGGTACGTATCAATAAGCCACGCCATCATCATTCACAGCGAACTATATCAGTTCAAGGTGTTAGCTCTTCAGAGCCTGTCCACCATACAATGGACCACTTGGCAATGTCCTACATCTCTCTGCTGCAGTGAGACACCCTTTCTTGTAAATTGTGGTGGGCATTCAACGTTTAATGGCTGCACATAGCCTAGAACAAAAATATCTGACTCCATGCCGCGATGATGGTCGGCATCTCAAACGAACCTTTTCCGACTACATGGTGAAACACATCCCCAGCGATTATGTGTATCTCCGATGCGGCCGCTGAAGAATTCCCTTACTCTCCGGGTCGCACGCATCCTTCCTTCCCTCAAATTCTGTCGTAGAACCTCCCTCGAGTTCGTGTGGGCGCTCCAATGATGCAATCTCGGATTCCTTTGTTGATGATATATTCCTCATCTTCGGAGCTAGGTTGGAGTTTAGGGATATTCCCTAGGAAACATCGCTGAACATTTATATGGTTCATCACATTTTGACAAAGAGGCTCACGAATGACTGTCAGAGAATCTTTTCATGGACAAGCCTCCACACACGGATGTTGTATAAGGTCATTAGAACACTGATCAAGTGCTATGACCACATTTTCCCAAGAAAGTGGTTTGGAATCGTCGACGAGCTTGCAATACGCAGACGACAATCGGTCACATGTTATGGTAGTTCTGGTGCATCTTTGCGTTCATCGAAGTACTAGCTCACAGTTGGGATTAAAATTTGTGCCAAGAGTAAAGTTGCGGTTGAGACTTTCTAGCACGACATTTTAGAAGGCATTCTGGACGTACATGTTTGCCTGGAATAGCGAACAACTGCGTCCTGCGTTGAACAGTCGAATACGCGTGTACATGATTGTGAAGAGGACCTTTGGTCACGTTGTGGGTAGACACGCGGCGATTGCCACGTGCTTTACTGGTATTCAGAATCGACTGGCGGACCCTTAATCGAATTCATGTGGAAAGTTTAGCCCAACATAAGCTGTGCCTGAACTCACTGGGTGAACAGACATATCAAAGCGTTGGGAAGACTCGAGGAGATGGATCAATGCTAACTCAGTGATACAAAAAGTGGCAGAAACAGCTGAGATCCATAAGCGCTTTGAGATGATTATGTGTTTAATAGAACAAAGTTTTCTGAAAGCCCTAGCAAACTAGTGAAGTCAGGTGTGCACTATGCCATCAAATCGCCTTGACGAGCATCAAGAATAAATATCCGCGGATTGTACAGCGATATGAATGAGCGGAATATGGTTTTGATGCTCACTTCTTCGGGGTAGATCACACACAACACAAACATCAGTAGCGCAGCAACCGCGCACGTCGCCAGCAGCGCAACGAGTTTGTTTGTTACATGGGAGACAACAGAGATGGACTGCACTGTGAGAAAACCGAGGCCCCACAGGTAACTTGCCCTCGGAAGGCTGAATGCGACCGAGGAGGGGATAAACCCTGTTGTATCGGACTTGGCTGCCCGCAAGTAACATGCCTAGAAATCCGTTCACGTAAGGGATAGGTCCATTTCATAACAAAAAAAATATACGCACGCCGACAGTAGCGGTGGAATCCGCAAGTGGCTGGTGCCTGAGATGGAGGCAGGACGCGGACATGATACTGACTGCGCAGGAAAATACAGATGGTATTGACAGCGAGACAGTACCGCCATGAACATTTGCGAGCAAG
>JBBPUI010000125.1:0-16656 GCA_038094615.1 Heimioporus aff. retisporus | reverse complement strand
CTCGTTTTCAGACTGCACAATGAGAGAAACCGTCCGTTTGGCTCACATCAATACCGGACAGCACTGGGCCCAAATGTCAAAAATCCCATCCTCAAATTCAATGCCGATGAGCGTACCCATGATAAGCTACCCGCCCAGTCGGAAAGGCATAGGGACATGAAATTCGTCCAGTGATCCGCATATACTTGTTCATTCACAAACAGTTCTTCTAATTTGCTTATGTAATTTCGAGGGACACCCCACATCAGCCAGTCTGTCGCGGTCAGTATCCATTTATGTTCAATCGGGCTGGCAGGACACATTTCTTGTAATCTATCCAGCTGAGCGGGACGTTGGCCATAAAATGTCGAAAACCTTTGATTTGCTGGGGAATCGTATTACTTAACTGTATTCGTTTGAATCAGCTAAACGCACTTATGGACCCAGCAAGCCGTGCTGATTGGACATGGTCAGGCACAGAAGAACAAGTTTAACGGAATTTCTTACCAGCGTAGCAGAGCGTATAACCATCAATGGGCTGTCCTATGAGGTACCACCTTAACGTCAGGAAATCTAATCTAGTGAAATTTACATGACGGACCCACCTCGCTTCCGAGACAGCAGGTCCAAAAAGTATGTGCATGTGTCTGCCGTATAGGGGAAAGTCGAAGTCCTTGAGGTTAGCCTATCTATCATCCGCAGGTTAGCTGGCTTGGCACACCAAGGGAGCATGTAATGTCTTGCCTGCTTGACCATGCGAAATAATATCGTAAAGTTCGTTCACAAATTTGCCAAATTCCCGTTCATGGGACGCGTGGTGCATTGGAAAATATTCAATGTGTATCCAATACAGCTTTTCTAGTGCCTTCTCTGCTCGAGTGTGAGAAACAGTGGGTGCGGTGGCAGGACGGAACATACCGAGATGGGAATACGACACCGCGGGTGGAATCCCGAGCAGTTCCGGACATACTTCCTCCAGCCAGAACAGCTCCTTCGCGACGTGGTCAATAAAATAGTAATTGCAACACGAGTGGTCGTAAGCCAGCTCTAAGAACAACTCGCATCGGGAAGGAACTTTGATATTTTGGTCATATAGTTCCCTGTTTGCTAGACTCGCATAATCTAATATCCAGGTTTCGACTTGTGAGTCGTCGATGTAGGCCTCTGTGACGACCGTGAAATCGAATTCGTCACTTAGCACGAAGTATAGCTGTCCCTCTGGATGTACGAAGCGCGACCACCTCAACGTTGGGGTCGTCCTTTTTCGAAGGTGTCAGGTGGAAATTTACGGCTCTACGTCCACACTCACCTGATTCTATGCGAGGCCGGTCCCCGATCGATACGCAATGAACAAGGTTCGATACTGAGAAGACTGTCAGCCATCTGGTCTACGGAGCATTAAATATACTCACCGACCCAAATAGTCATATCGTGAAGTGCTCGAGGATATTACCGGACTAAGCTTCAAAGCAGGCTCAATAGCCGCACTTTGATGATTGGGTTGCATAGTGACCGGGTCCAGATCGTTACACTCCCATGTACCCCAAGTGGACGACAAACAACTTCAAGTCGTACTTTTTCGGCTCTAGTATATGGTTTTAAATATCCTGAAAGGCGCCGCAACGGAGCTTGCTGGGTCTGGTCCCTAGTGTTCTTGTAGAACATTCAGCGCGCCCAGTGCCAGTGGGCGAAGTTCGGGAAAAGTTATGTAATAACAAGGCGGTGTTGCCATTTCCAATTTTGCAGGAACTTTGAGTTTCATTAATTTGCATAATGAGCAGATTCTGATCAAGTTGGCGCCAGTACTTGGTCTGGTGATTCACAAACACTCGCAAGCCGGGGTCCATGCCAACCCTATCAGACGCCTTGGCAATCCTTTCGGCTTCCACGAAATTCACCGTCGACGTAGATTTATCGTTACTTCGGGGGTCAATGAACACCTCGCAAAGCGTTCTGGGAGGAGTTACTGAACAGGAGGAAGTACCAGAAGTGTGATTCGAATCTCCATCCATATGAAAGATACGTCCTCGTTTACAGCGCTCATGGGATCAGGGTTATGTCGTCTTCGTGTTGATGCCATGGCACTGCCGAAGGCGCACTTTCAAAGCTTCATCTTTCACCCGCAGTCACAAGACCTGCCAATGGCTTCAAGGTTACCTTTTGAAGTCGAAGAGAGAGGGTCTCGCTGGACACGATTCGTCGTTCAGCTATCATTGTTATCTTGGGCGTCTGGCTCTGAGAATACATGTGTTCACTCTATGTCCATTAAGCTGGTCTCATCAAGGGGCTGAGAAGCTGGCCATGGGGCGTAGGGTAGCCCTGGATGGTTAAAAGGCGTCCATGAAGGTCCCCCCAGGTCCAACACTACTCCTTACTGTCTTATGGAACATTCTAGCTCACTTTCAACGGAGGCTGCAGCTCTGCCTGAGCCCAGCCAGCCAAACGTCGAGTAAGTTCATGTTGATCTTTCGGTTGTTCAACTCACTTATCGGTCCCTGTCAGAGAATTGACGACCTCAGACGAGGATGAATCTGACTCGGATTACGCTCCTCTGTCACCTGAGGAACCTACAACACAAGAGTAGGCATTTATGAAACATTTCGGGGCATTAGATTAACTACTCTTCTCGTCAGGGGGTTGGTGCCGAAAGGAAAGCCCCATCCAGCACTCGCTGCACCAAAGCCCGAGCCCAAGCCTGTTAAACCAGGTGGTAGCTCTGGCAACTCTACAAATGGGTGTGTAGCCTGAATAATCCTCCAGCTTCGTCGAACTTCCGAGGCTGAACTACTCCTAGACAACAGCAGCAACCACAGCCACCCGCAACACCTGGTCGGGCTGACAGAAGCGGAACCTATCAGTGGGTAGCTCACACACTCATCTTGATCCGATTTAATTGGAGACTCCTCATGAAGGGTTTCCTCCGGTAGCAACTACCCACAGCGCAGGCGGTAGAAGGTGATTATTGGATGTACTGTTTGAAACAAATGTAAATGTCTGTTCTATGAGTCATGATACTAGTTATGAATCCTGGAATTCGAGTGGCTCGCGAGGATAGCCTTGTGCCATAATTCTTGTATGCTATTTTTTGACGGCTGGCTGCCTGTGAAGCAGAAGGTGTCATGCCTGTCTTTGCTGCACAGCCATGTCAGGCCGTACGGGACATGCATAGGTAATACTGCATGTTGAATTCTGGCATAAGAACGTCGAAATGTTCAATAACCACCCCCAACTTTTGACCTAACCTCCACGAAGGCACGCCTTTTTAACATGCCTGATAAATTTTTCTCGTGGCATGATCTTAAACCTCGCCCCGATCACTCAATAACATTAAATCAATTGATGATCAGCAATCTCTCTCCTGGGTCGTGGGAAGCAAAATCGGGGTTTCACAACTCCTTACGATTCCAATCCCCAATCCAACCGGCGGCAAGATCGCGGGGGCTCCTCCCTTTTGTGCTGTTTTCGGGCGGGTCCGCATGATGACGGATACGCAATGGGCCCAAGTCCTAATCACCATGCTTCTTATCCCATCGCAGGGCAGTCAAGGGGAGCCAGTTCCAGGTATAGTGCCGATCTCGTCCAAGAATACGTTGCAGATATTCTAATGCGGTCTCGCAGACCCTCCCACCGTCAGCGCTGAACTCCACGCGACACTCTAGGGACCGCCACATCGCCGTCGTCCGGGCACCAAGCAATATAAAGTTATACGTATTTCAGGATTAGAGCATTGGGTCAACGATGGTGGCCTATGGACATTCACTTCCGCGTCTACCTGGCGTCTTGCCATACTATACCCATATTTGTCGGACCATTTTTTTTATCATATATCTTTCAAGTTGCTTTCGTCCTCTCTTTCTACTTTTCCTTTATCGTGGTCTTGGACTGGTAGACATATTCCAATAGTTTCTGTGGCCATCTTATCAACAACCGAATGGCCAGACGCCATCAAGTAGCATTGCCTAGAAAGACAACTGTCGATCATCCCCAATGGGGCCGTCGTTCGCGGACTCTCCGCGTTTCTCCATATCCATATTGTAACTACTCGCCGGCTTTTTGAAAAAACAATATTTTCTGAAACTTCGTTTTTCGATCTAGAGTGCCGGTGGAACAGGGCCTAGTTGTATGGCAGCAAGAGCATCTGGAATAGGACTGGAAGAAAGGTGTCCGGAGTCAGATATAAATCCGATTACATTCAGCGTGACCTCAATTCGGAAGTAATAACGATCTACTACGATATTCCTGTGTACGAGGTGCGCGTCTCTTCCAGAATTTGGTTCGAAGCTGACCCCAGAGAGGTAGCGCTTTCCTTTCGGAGGTACCCAACTCGGAAATAGTAAGGAAATACAGCCCCGTCTTTCTCAGTAAGTTTAATGGGTTGGATGGGTACAACACCATGGATACATAGCATACAATACAAGGTCCAGGATGGTGACGTTACGTACATACTAAGTTTGCATTGTTTTTCAGGTAAATTCTCTGTTCCACGTTACCAGCGCGCGAGCGGGATCATTTCCGCTCATAAGGGCGGGGTTGCCCCTTCGGCATGAGCGTTCAAATTTGATATACACCCATGCTATGCTATCCCTGAGAGTCTACGGATCGGTCATCACGGTTACTAGCTACCGTGGATTTGTTTATGCAGTATATCCGTTGTCTTGCGGAAAAAAAAAGGGAGAAGGAAGATTAATGTCTTGGCGGGAATAATATCAACTGGAATATCAATCCATTCGAATGTTTTGTTGTGTTGGGAGGACCATGGCGACCTTCCGACACAGGCTCCCCTTATTTTCGAACGTAAAAACACGGTTTGAAGTCGGACATTGAGCGTACCATAGAGAACTCAACTTTGTTCCTTAGATACCCACAGACTTTTGGTACGGCACTCACCTCTTGCTGTATCCCATTCAACCTCATTTTTCAGATTTTCTGATGGGCCATTGTCCGGGTCTTTGAGCCTGCGCCAAGACCGGGAGAGTATATTTGGGCATCTTCGCGAAAAGCATTTGGAACAAAAGCCCTGTATTGTATTCCAGAAGCGACGGCGGTGACCTGCATCGCCCTCTTCAGAATAGGTTGCGATAATTGCAACGGTCAAAAATATCACGACAAAGGAACAACATAGCAATCACCTGGTCAGCATCCAGCTGGGCGACATGTCTTGAATGAATTTCTAAGCACGGCCGCCAACCTCCCCGCCCCGGTTCCACATATGTTAAGTGCACTCGCATGAGGAGTCACACATAGCACCCCTCGGAGAAACGCCTTCTAAAAAGTAGCCGTCGGATCTTGCATCATGCAACGTGGAGTCTTAAATTTCTACCGATCATTTGGGTCGTGAAACCTGTGGCAGAATGTGTAGTATCTGTGACGTCCATCCTGAGCAGAACGAACGAGGATTCGAGAAAAACGCAGAGCGCTGGCCGAGACCGCCCGTCCTGAACAGCAAACAGCATCCAGCGGGTCAACGTACGCCAATTGATTTTACCGTATATCGAGAACAGAACGGTGCTGTGAACTCATCTGCGAAACAAACGGAGATTTCTTTAAAATCACACCCTCATTTGGAGTAATGCTCCAAAAGGATGCCCTGTCTTGTTCCCAGTCAACGTGACTCATAGTACTTTCCTGATTAATGCGCCTCCTCAAAACGTGCGCACAGGCATACACGTTGGCCCTCAGCGCCTCGGTGTGTGATGACGCGTACCAGAACTCCTTTGGAACCGGAGAGCAAGAGAGAAACAGGCTCTCGATCGCAGGGCAGCACCCAAACCTGCCGACACCACAGGAACAGGGCTTCATATTCCAATGGTTATTCGGTTGACCCATCGGTGAGCGTTTGAGCATACGTGGCCATACAGGATCCCGTACCCACCGCGGATGCCATGGAAGCACGAAGAGTCTCCTCTGTGCTTTCAATTGTTCAGATACCAACAATTTCCAAGATGACGTATTGCAGGTTCAAGGGGCGTCATGGACGGGGATGGCACATAGGCCACCTCTAGCCCGCCTCATGCCTGTGATGATGATGACGTCTAAATAGCCGACTTAACGCCAGTGGCCAACGCATGAAATGAAGCTTCCCGCTCCAGCCTAGTGACGCAAGCGGGATGCCTCGTGGCATGCTATAAGGTTAGAGTATCGAGAGCAAACCTTGACACCAGACCTAGCTGATAGTGCTGAGAACGAGTCCATAAACCGTCGGCAGTATTAACTCGTTCACGACCAGGGTTGACGGCCATCACTGGGTACGATGGTAACACTTGGTCACCGCACGCGAGACAACATGCGTTCGCCAGAAATTGCCTGCTGCGCTACACATTAGCACAGGTACAGCAACTGCGGCCGCTTTACCGGGCCAGTAAGTTGCCGCATGTGAAACTCATGGGACGAGAAAGAGAAAAAACAGCGGGTAACATTGCGATGGTGATGAAACAGAGCGCGCGTACCGGCAAGGCGTTTTCAGGCCGCATACACACTCTGTACAACCCTGTATCCTTGAACCTGCCGACTGCCACGTTCACCTGCGACACTCGGATAGTAGACCACATGCCACTGGTGCCGTACCATTCATTCTGTTCAGCCTGCCCATCCTGTTCGGTACCGGTTCGGAATGTTGCCATCCCGAACAGCGGCTTGCACGAATTTTGAATTCAGCTCAAGGTCGCATGCAGCATGAAATGGAAGACAGTAATCACGCTTGCTTCCTTGGAAGGATCGCGCACCATAAACGTCCTAGCCACCGCCCATCTTTCGAGAAATAACCGGGCGCATCTTAGCCGGCGAGGGCAGCCAAGTCACTCGCGGTGAGCATGTGACCAAGGTAGTCGAACGATTATTCCATTCTTGTAGATCCGACGTGATTAAGACGGGCGACGAAGGTCGTAACGCCAGTGGGCGCCGAGAGAGATGGAAAGATAGACGCTGCCCCCAGCCGCCATCAAGCAGATCAAGCCAATACTAGGATACATACCACCGTAAAAAAATTGCCGCTGATTCTACCGTTGCACCACCATCACGAACGGGGCAATGCGGTCTCACTGACCTTCTAGTGGATGGCTGCCCATCAAGCTCACAGCATAAAAAATATCAGTCCAGGCAAAAACGAGAAACAAACGGCACATATCAGACTCGATGCCATCATCATTTACGACCAACTACAGGCCTCCACGGTTCCGGCTCCTCGGAGCCCCTGTTGATCGCCCAGGGATCCTTAGCAGGGGAAGGACCGTCTGATTTCCTAGTCGATGGTTCCCTCTGTCCTCGTTCCGACTTCTTCTTCTTCGATGGTCCAGGCACTCGGAACGAGGGAGATGGCTGGGCCATCCGTTCGCGTTCCTCCTTGTCCCGAGCTTCGAGAATCGCGGCGTTCATCTGCACGCGATGTTGGCGAGCCAAATCAGCTTGCAATTCCTGTGGGATTCAAATGGATATAGTCAGGGGAAAAAAAACTGCTGGGCGTAGTCCGGTAAGCACGGAAGTGTACCTCAATAGTCGGTGCGGTCAACCGAGTGTGTGTCAGCCAAGCCGTCCATTGCACTGCGTGGAGAGGACGCGTAAGTGCATCATTTCACAACGTACAAAGCAGCAGGGAAGAATAGATATTTTAGAATAGCGGCAGTGTAAAGAAAAATGGAACGCACCGGGGAGCCTTCTATCACTAGCGATGTAGGTCCACATGTCGTCTTTGCGTTTGTAATGTACAATCCGCTTTGGACGACCTTTTTGTTTTTGTTTTTTAAAGTTATCATTGTCAGTTCGTGCCTGCAGGGCGAATATTGCAAGGTACCATCGTTTGCATTGGGATACTCGTAGTACTTGTTCCCTACATGACATTTCAGTCAATGTCTGACTCCATTACAGCGGATGTTCACAGCAACGGCACCTTCCAAGTCACGTCCAACAAAACGAGTCTAGCAAGGTCATGTCAAACAATGTCTCAATGGTTCATAGGTATTAGTACACCACTGTCAGATAGCTATACTCACGGGCCGCATGAAGCGCTGCCATGCCCACCGAATGACTGAGGTCATGGAGAGACGAGAAAGACCTAGGTTAAGCGCAGCGAAGTGTCTGTGATGTCAAACTCCGAGTCTGTGCTCCGAACTCCAGAAAAGGAAGTGCGGAACCAGTCGGACACAGACACTGCAAAGCGATGCATTTACTTCTTACGAAGGCCCGCCTGCCCACGACTTTGTTGTGAGATAGAACTAACTAGAAATCTCCTAGACTATCGTCGTCCAGATCACCCTCCTGAATTTCTTTGGCGAGCTCCTTTTCACGCTCCCGCGCCCCTTCGGCTGCGGCGAGTTCCTTCCGATGCGCGTTCAACGGATAGCGCATCGCCTAATACAAAAATATTTAGCCCACACATGCCGTGACGAGAGTCGGTAGTCGGCACACAGTCTCGCCGACTGGATGAAACATCATGGACCCACCTTGACGCTTTGATTATGCAGCTCCAAACAATATCCGATGCGGCGGCCGAAGACTTCGCTCACTTCCGGGCCGTACCCGTTTTTCCTTCCTTCACATTCCATCCATCCTTTCTCATGGACGATTCGACCCTCGATGACGCCATCCCGTATAGCCTTACCCACGATGTACTCCGCATCCTCCTCGGAGTCGAGGTGGAGCTTGAGGCATATATCACGCAACGAGATACGTGAATAGGACAGCGAGAGTCGCCGAATACCGGTCTTGATGACGTTCTGGCGAAGTCGGACGATCAAAGTATAGGTCTTGTCAGCCTCGCACTGCGAGGCATGCTTGTTAAGCGTCGCCTGGAACTCGGAGAGCGATCCGGTCCGAACAGCTATGAATGAATGTTAGATTTGGACTGCAATGTCATCACAGAATGGGCACCTTTTACGATGTCGAAATAAGCCTCCAGGGCCTTCTGGAGTACAGGATGCCTAAAGGTACTCCGGTCGGGAATATCTCCCATCAGTAATTCCACTACCACGAAAAGTTTGTGAACTGCTTGGTAAAACCCGGGCGCGATCTTTGCCGGCGGGGCCCGCCTAATCGCTTGCTGGAGATTTGTATGCGCCGCAGTATAATTCAATTGAACAGCCTTGATGCGACCTAAATAATAGTGATAGCGAGCAAACTGGGGATTGCTGGCCGATGCAGGGAAGGTCGTTTTCGAAACGAGCTTGTCCGCCTGGTCGTAGAGACTGTAATGGAGATAGCTGCGGAGAAGTCGGTTGATCAGCGATGCTTGGGTGTCATCATCATGGCGCAACGCGGCGGTACGTTGTGCTGCGAGGAACAGCCTGAACAAGCCATCCATCAGGACACATGGGAGGTGTGCGGAACAAACATGATGACGCACGGGCGCGCATCAGCAAGGTTCCCACCAAGCTCATAGGATCTCTCGACAGCAAACCAAACCTTGGCCGCAATCGGATCCATGCTTCGGCGGTTGAGCAGCTGCATCTTATCGACCGTCTCCTTGGACAGCTCGATCGATTTCGCATAATTGTCTTTGGAGGTGTGAAGGTGATGGATGAACAGGAGACGGAAATAAATCTCTACTTCTGGAACTGGATCGGAAGTGGGCTTGGGAGGTGATGCAGGAACGGCAGGTCCATTAGGGGGCGCCGCGGTATCGACATCCATGGATTTGTCTGTGGGCGCTGCGGCGGGCAGCCAAGATAGGAGCGATGTTTTCACCGCCGATTCTGTACACGGCGTTTACGCGACGTGCTAGTGTTGGTGATGATGGACTGCACACCTGCTGGGTAATTTTCCTCGATCGCATCGCGAAGAATCTTGTTATCCAACCGCTTGCGTAACGTAGCGAGCGAACGCAACACGCGATGTGTGAACCGTGGTTCGAGGTCAACGACGGCCCGCTCGATGAGTGCGATATTGGCCTTGATCTCTGCGGTGGGCGTCGGAGGAGCTGGTTTCTCTTCTACCTTCTTTGATGCATCCTGTCCGTCGTCCTTTTTCTTGTCTTGTTCTTCGGCCTTCTTCTCTTTGCTGGCGGACATGGCGAATACTCAAGTTGTGGTCGAACAATGACGCGTCTACATTTCCAGCAGCACAGCCACAAAGAAGCACTGTTATGTCAGCGGGTAACTAAGTCTTGAATATTCTAAGTAATCGGGACTCTGTCACGATCCGCGTGCGACACAGAGGACACTCTTTGGAGCTGTTGAGAACAAGATCAGAACATTCACGACACATGCAGAGATGCCTACAAATAACCGCATGAGCCCGAGACGAGATATAAAATATCCGACATTGATCACATACCCGCAGTCAACGATAGCGATGTTTGCTTCTTCATCCTGACAAATAATACACAGACCAGAACGTTCCATGTTTGCTTGCTTCGGACGAGAATGCGGCTTGGTCCTTGCGGACGGTGATGCTGAAGGGAGAGAGAGGTGGATGAGAGCCTGTCGGCAACATAGACAGGGTTTGGAGTCACCTTCGGAATGATCATCTGTTGCATCAGGATTCGAGTGATGATCATTCTCCCGCCCATGCTCGTGCACATCATCCATGTGTACGTCCAACTCGGGGTCCATCATTGCTATGACGTCCTCTTCCTCTCGATCTGGTTCCTCATAGGCGTCCATTCTGTGCTCAGAATCTATGTCATCAATGCCTTCGTTATCCTTCCTCTTCTCCTCTTCGACTATCGCCCATACGCGCTCTACCAATTCCTCCTTCTCTACTACGCCTGGTGGAATCCGCACCCGGGCCTCGAACAAAATCTGTTTCAAGGTGCCAACGTGCAACGCAGTGAGCGCCGAGCGAGGAAGCGTGACGAGGGTGGACATCGGAGGTGGTGGCAGAGGCGGGTGGGCGGTACTAGCGGTCGTCGGGGTAGTCGGTCTCCCGCTGGAAGACGTCGGGCGGGAAATGTTGGGTGCCGTGCTTGTCGGGCGCGTTGTGCGTGGGGCTGTCGGGGCGGACGTCGTTCTTGGTCGAGTCGAGTGGGCGGCGTCATCCCTGGGAGACTGTCGGCGGTTCGGATCGAGGTCCGGACGCGGAAACGACCTATTGGATCGGGAGCCAGTACCAGAAGAAGAAGAACCGGGTGAGGAGGATGTAGGGACAGAGTGCTTCCTATAGTATTCCTCGTGTGTGCGCGAGAGACAGCCTTGTGGGGTCTTGGAGGCGCTGAGGTGAATCACGCTAGACAATTAGAAAACCTGAAACGTACACGGGCGGCCACGACGGCTTCGACGAGATCGTTCTTGTCTATTGCATTCTTGGCGGGGATATTGTAAGCAGTGATGTAGCGTCGAAGCTTTGCAAGTGGGAGAGAGCGTAGTTGGACTCGACCCAGAGCGGTGACTGTCGTACCGAAGTAGTGTCACGATGGCGTAAATGCACGAGCGCTGCACACATACCGTTAAGTAACTCGGAACAAAAGGCACAGACGTGGGCTAGATCATATCCACGAGAAGGACCACTGCGTGGCATGAGGGCCTGGTAGTCCGTGCAGCTGGTGCAGTAGCCAAAACCTTTGGAATGAATGAGATCGAGAGGATGCATCGAGAAATCGGCTGACCGCAGTGCATGCACTTGCGCTGGCGATGGAACAGAATGCTGAACTCTCGTCCGCACTTTCTGCAGGCCTTTTGGTCTGGTCCAGAGTGCGCGGGTGGAGGTCCACTGAGCAGGGGAATTCCAGCGGGTCTCGACATGGTACTAGGTCAAGTTGCCTTGCCGTCCTTCAGCAGGTTCCTCAGCCCTTTGGGCCCTTGTCGGATCATCGGAATTACCAAGTATGGAAATGTCGGATGTGGCGAGCACGTGACCTGTCGCGTCGAACTCAACCAGAATTTCGTGTCAGCAAAAAGGTACGCAGCAACTCACCACACGCTCATTTTCGTTTCCAGGATGGCCTCGCACAAGATCAAGATCGCTGCTCGTCTTCGTCCCCGGCTCGACAACGAGCTCGACGATCAGGGCATACAAATAACCCACTCGCCCGACGGAGGTCCGTCCTACATCAGCGTTCCAAACCCTCGCGACCTCTCTCAAGTATTCAACTTTCCGTGGGTGCAAACGCATCTCGTTGCCGTCAGAACGCGCTCACCACAGGTTCACCCAGGTTTACTTCGTGTTATGACCAGTCTTCTACTCAGGAACAAATATTCGAGCAGGACGTTCGTCCTCTCATCGACGTTGTGTATAGCGGTGTCGTAAGTACACACTCTCCGTACACTTGTTCGTATCGATCACTGTCTTCCCAGACCGTAACAATTTTTGCATACGGTGTCACTTCCTCTGGCAAGACCCACACCATGCAAGGAACAAAGGCACAACCCGGTGTCATTCCCCGAGTGGTCGAGGTACGCTGTCGTGCCATTCATGTGCGCGCTTATCCATGATCCCGCGACAGGCCATGTTTCATCAGAAAGCAGCTCTGCAACGCAGCAGCGTCGACCTGTCCGTTTCCTACATGGAAATTTACAAGGATGAGGTCTATGATCTCTTTGTAAACCGTGACTCGGTGCGTGGCTTTGACCATCTTGCCCTGATGCTTGATCTGATGCGCTTGTCACAGGCACCCAAGCTTCCCGTACGTGAAAACGACGTCGGCCAGGTGTTCGTTGCCAACTTGTCCTCGCTGCCCATTTCATCGGCGGAAGAATTCGACGACATTTACTCGTTCGTAGTTTGACCGTTCTTCCTCCAAGATATTGATGCTTCAAATGTAGGCGTGCTTCCCGCCATCGCTCGGTCGGTGCCACGAACCTCAATCGAGCTTCATCGCGTTCGCATGCTGTCCTTACCATCGAGGTAACCATGACAGACTCTGCAGCCCAGAAAAGTCCGTTGTTATGGCATCTGTTGGGGCGCGTCTAACACCGTGCTTAGCATTGACCGGGAAAATTAATCTCGTCGATCTCGCGGGTTCGGAGAACAATAAACTTACCGGCAACGATCCAACGCGTATGGCAGAGTCGGCGGCAATCAACAAGAGTTTGAGCGTTCTCGGGCAGGTAGTGCATGCATTAAATCAAGGCGCTGTAAGGCTTCAAGGCAGCTGTCTTCCATTTGTGTGCTCATGCTTTCATAGTCTCGCATACCCTACCGCAATTCCAAGCTGACACGCATTCTCCAAGACGCCCTCGGTGGTTCATCCATGGGGTTGCTCATTTGTAATCTTGCCCCTGGTACCAAGTTCCGCCAAGATACCCTAAACACGCTCAAGTGCGTAACAATCAGAGTTCTGCTATCGGTTGTTCATTCTTTGCATGTATGTAGCTTTGCCGTTCGCACCAAGAACGTCGAAAACCGTCTAGTGGTCAACGAACGTGGTACGTCGCCGAAAAAAAAAAACTATGAAACGGCTTACCTGTTGGCCCAGACAACCGACCTCAAGCGAAACCCCACTTTGCGGCCATCCAACCACCCCCACCGAAGCTTGCGCCTGCCGTTCTCCAAGCGGAAACCGTCCTCGCTCCCCAGGCAGTCACGACGACTGCTGCACCCGCCGTCGCTGGACCGTCTCGGCCCCGTTACTCTCGCGTGCCGCGCGTCAGTGGGATCGGTGCCGGATTAATACCACCCATAGTCAAGCCGAAATCACGCCCACCATCCTCGGCGGCCATCGAGGAGAGGCCGGAACCCGCGGTTCAATTGACGGACAAGGACATCGACGAGAGGGTGCGAGTCTCGCATTGCGTATCGTCCAATACTAAATCCAATTCCGCAGATTGCAAGGGCCGTGGAAGCCGAAGTCGCGCGTCGACTGAAAGAGCGCGAAGACCGCGAGCGGGAAGAACAAGCACGCGCCCAGGAAGAAAAGGAGAACGTCGGCCTCGCCGAGACACGCGACGACGCGCGGCGGTCAGACGGCAAACTGCCCCCGGGCGTGCTCACCCCGCTCCTCGCACGGCATCGCGACTTGGACGACCAGCTCCGTGCACGGCTGGCAGAACTGGAAGCACGCTAGTACGTTGTGTGACGTGACGACATAAGGTACAGGGGCTCACGCGATAACTTTTGCAGCGAACGCGGCAACAAGGAACTACAGCTCGTCAACGCCCTGTCGCCGACCTCGCGCAAAAAGACGGGCCGGGCATACGTCGCCCTTGCACGGGCCCACTCTGAAAAGTAGGTGTATGCATGCATGTCGAAGGTGCAGGTTATGCTGACCGCAAACTCCCTCTCCCCCCCCTCCACAAAGGGGCGACCTCCAAGTGGCGCTCGAGCTGTACCGCAAGGCGGAGACGTACGTCCCGGACAACGTCAAGCTTCGAGAGAGGTGGATACTCTTCATCGTCCACGTGTTTTTGAGCGTCGTGTCGGATTCCTGACGACGGGGTCGATCTGATCCGTTTCTACAGAGTTGTGGAGATCGAGTGGGCGGTCAAGCATGGCAAGGCGTTCGTGCCGTCGCCCAAGAAGCCGCGCAAGCTGCGAGGGAAGAAGCGCAAGATGTCGACGATCAATCTGAACCGGACGCAGGACGGGGACGGGTCGTCGATCATGTCGCACGTCACGGCGTCGATGGACGAAGGGGCGGACGAGGCCGAGTGTTCGCGCGTCGAGGTCACGCTGCTCGGCAGACTCGATGAGGAGGAAGAGTACGAGGGGAACACGATCGCGGAGACGCCCGCGTTGAAGAAGGTCAGGTCGGACGTCGAGTAGAAGGGTAATGTACGTTGCGGATGCGCGCTTTTCTCTTTCTTTCTTTCCTTCTTTCATGCGACGATCTTTTTTTTTGTTTGTTTACCAAGATTAATGAAATACATGCGCAGCTTGTACATCTGCCCCCAATATGTCACCAAATACAAGAGGGAAGGACAACGGTATAAATAGGACGTGCGAACCTGGAGGGAAAGTATGGGTAGCGCGCACCAACGCTAATCGTGGACGCGAATGCAAGAGAGGGCGAATTGGAAGATGAGTGGGAAAAAAAAAAGTAAAAACAGAGGCTACTAAATAGGTATCCAGCCTCCCGACCGTTTTTTTTTTCTTCCGGCAGATAACACATTACTTGGTGTACGTAAATACGTAGACGGCGCCTTGGGGGTTTGCATTCTTCGTCCATTGTCGATTTTTGTCGTGGAAAAAGGAAAAAAGAACGAGAGAAAAAAAAAAGGAACCGCGTCGACTGCACGTGTCCGTCAACCATCCATGCTAAAGAGTTCATCGTCGTCGCCAGCGTTCATCGGCCGGCTGAGCGGGCTGAGCGCGTTTTGGGTGTGCCAATTCCTGCTCATGTTGGCGGCGTGTGGCGGCGTGCGGAGCGGTGCCCCTCCCGGCTGAGGCAGCCGCGAAAACATGGACTCGAGCGCGGCCATCGAGGACGAGATCGGCGCGCCAGAAGGTACGTCGTGGTGGTGCAGGGCGAGGTGCGAGAGGGCCTCGGCCTGGTTCGACTGCAAGTGCCAGTCCTGGCCCGTGCCGGCATTGATGCTAAACGGCACCGGCCCGTGGCCGGGAGAGAACGCGCCTCCGCCAACGCTCGAACCGCCGATGGAGCTGGGCGATCCGGTAAGCGGGATAGCGTGTATGCGCGAGTAGCCTGCCGCGAGGCCTTGTGGGAGACTCTGACCGGGTGCGTGCGACTGGAGGGCACGAATCGACGGAGAGGTGGCTTCGCCGAGTCCGAGACCGATGCCTGTGCCATTGTTCGTGCCGGTCCGACCCTCGTCTGCCGCAGGGCCGTGAATGGGAGCGTGGGAGAGAGGCGAACGACTGAGTCCGCCAGGGCCCAGACCCGCGCCGAGCCCGAGGCCAACGTTGGGCGCACGGCCGTTGGTGGTGGTCGCGGTGTTCATCTTGGAATAGTAATGGTGAAGGCCCGGAAGAAACGCGGCGGACGCGTTGGAGGGTGCAAGCAAAGATGAGGAAGGCGAGTGCGAATCGTCACGGAAAAGGCCCGGTGTGGCAGCTCCAGATGCAGTGATGGAGCCGCCCAAATTGAGCGCGCCTAGACCGTTGTTGGACTTTAGCGAGCTCGGCGTGCCTGAACCTATTGGCCCAACGGCAAAGGTGGGTTTGTCGGGGGAGGCAGGCAGGCCATTCGTTGTGAGGCCGCGTTCAGCCCAAATGGATTTCACGTCACCAAGAAGGGAAGGCGCAGGGACAGAGCGTGAGTAGCGGTGATTGGCATGATGGTTCTGTGTCTGGGGAAGATGGGCTTGGGCAGGTGGGAGTGGAGACGGAGTGTCGTTCAAGACGGGGCGGGAAGAACCAGAATGTGTGCGAGACATGCGACGGGAACGTTCGGAAGGGGTCAAGAGGTCAGTGAGGGAAGAAGGAAGGAATTCTTCCAAATCCTCGTCTGCGGAGAGGACGTCCCTGTCGGCAGAGAGGCTGATATTGATGCCCGGACTGGCCGCAGAAGAGATGGTCTGGGCGGGAACGGAGGCAGCGTCCGATTTCCAGGCCTGAGAGTGGGCGTGGCCGAGGGAAGAAGGGACACCTGCGGCGACGCCGAGACGATTCCTGGATTCGGTGAGCAACGACGTCTGGGCATGAAAGGTGGAAGGAACCCCAGCGTTCTGCGGGGAATGGGAGTTGCCGGACGAAATCGGGGAGTGGGCGGACAACGAACCCCGAGGAGGGGAACCGATGGGGCCAAGATCCGCGGCGTCTGCAGGGAGGACAGGACGGCGGGGCGCAATGGGGACGTTGAGGGGGAGGGTGGGAGGGGAGGGGTTCCTGGTCAGGACGGGGGAGTCATCATCA
>JBBPUI010000124.1:0-36769 GCA_038094615.1 Heimioporus aff. retisporus | reverse complement strand
TAGTTGGAGATATGTGGAAACATAAGCACTTTTCCACCACGGTTGGGCCGTACTGTGATGATCCTGTGGCTCGTGTAAAGGCACGCGAAGACAAAAAAAGGGTCAAAACACTATGCAAATGCTTCGGGAGATTAAGTTCTCCAGGTTTGTCGAAGAAGAGAGGAGTCATGAGCAAGACGTGGAAGAAGGATTCTAAGTTAAGGTGAACTTGACGCATCACTGATGTCCCGGGTTCAATATGGCTTATCTCTGCGGGTATCGATGTCCATGTTCCCTGGCGCAAATGAATATTGCGTGCATACGGAAGCGGCCGAAAACGTACCGCCCTCCCAAACGGGTTTGCGATCATCGGCAAGTTACAATCACTCCGAAAAGACTCGTCCGCCGCAGGTATGACAATCTCACCGGGGTCCTTCAAGTCTGCCTGGGATATCATAGACTGTCATATGAGTGGGGTCTGAAGTGGCTATTTCAGAAGGGGAAACGTTGATTATGTCAGCATTATCCCAATCGACAAGCCCACGACTCCGAGAGAGGTCAAGGTTCTCGCACGGAGCTGGGTTCTCATGGAGTATTGAAGAAACTGATTAATGAGGTCGGTACCGGGGCTGCCATACATCAAAACAAACAGGATATTGGGGAGGTTAGTATTGGAATGTTGTACGCCTACGTCCTTCAGCACGCCTGGGCTATTAGGAGTAAATAAATAGCGCCGGACTAAGAAAAGAAATACAATGCATACGGTACAAACAGTCGACAAGTCCGACAAATAGTTCGAAAAGAGACGTGAAATTGAGCATCGGATATGAGACTAGACAGGAGAGGACGCGCAGGCGGTATGAGGATTGACGAGAGGTCGATAGGCGAGTGTTGAATGATGTGAATCGAAGTGTCGAGGGAACCCCAGGTTATGGCGTGTTGCGTCTGGACCAGCCTCGACACGCACTTTACATTCAAGATCCTGCTTTTGGTCTATTGTTGAGCTGGTCCTTCATAACGACATCCATCTCTACCTGATCAATATGTAAGTGGTGACGACAATGATCGAAACGGGTGTGTTATACTTAGTATTGCTGTCTTTCGCCGCGTGTTGCAGAGGTGTTACTTTGAATCAAAGGTTCAGCCATTGACCACTGAAACAACTAAGGCCACACCACCTACTCGTAATATTTTATTGGGGCGTCGATCCAGATCGGTGTATTGCGCTGCAAGTCACCGAACGCGCGCACGCGCACACTCTCGTTGAACAAACCAGTTGGGGAGGAATTATTTGGTACTATTTTTGAGCGAGGGACCGAGGGTAGCTTGATGTGGACAGGTGTCGGAGGAGTGGGGTGCCGCGGCTACCTTCATGAATCCAATACATATCAGACACCTGTGCAATTATGCTCCATATCCCCAGATCGTTGAATATCATAGCAGACGCGTCTCACCGTTGACCGTATTTTGGTCCTTGGATGCGCTGTTTGATGATCAAAACCCGGGTTCGCAGCGACCGGGCGCCTGACCACGTGACCTTAGTCATACGCACGACCGTGTCTGCCCGTTCTTGTTTTCTGTCCTGACCATCCTACCAAGACATGCTCCAGCTACAAAAAGCAACCCAAAGAGTATGTCCGGCCTCTTCGTAAATTTATTTCTGTGTCTTACAAGCGCCCAGCACGTTGCACGGCGGTTGCGGAATACGGCTGCTCAACTCGGAGCATGGCAAACGCTCCGTGGACTCTCAACACCCTCCGGACCGTATGACGCAGTCGTTATTGGTGGTGGTGAGTCGAACCATTCGAGTTGGCAACACCTTTTCACTCATTCCTGTAGGTCCCGGTGGTTACGTTGCAGCCATCAAGGCCGCCCAGCTCGGTCTCAAGGTCCGTGGCCCAGCGGCTCGTCCATTCCCTCCTGCTCATGGTGTTCCCTTAGACCGCGTGCATCGAGAAGCGCGGTTCGTTAGGTGGAACGTGTTTGAATGTCGGATGCATACCGTCAAAGGCCATGCTCAACAACTCTCACCTGTACCACCAAACAAGGCATGACCTCGAAAAGCGTGGTATTGAGGGTATGTGCTATCGCTGTTGCGCATGATCCGGGTCGTTCATTTCATCGGCCCCAGTTTCTGGTGTCTCGCTCAACTTGCCTCAGATGTTGAAGGCAAAGGAACAATCCGTCGTGGGGCTCACAAAGGGTATCGAGATGCTCTTTAAGCAAAACAAGGTAGACTACATCAAGGGTGCCGGCTCTTTTGTCTCTCCAACACGTATCGCCGTCCAACTTCTCGAGGGCGGCGAAACTGAAATCGAGACAAAAAACGTCATCATTGCCACCGGTTCCGAGGTTGCACCTTTCCCAGGAGGCGCCATTGAAATAGACGAGAAGCAAATCGTCAGTTCAACGGGCGCGCTCGAGCTACAACAGGTTCCAAACAAGATGGTCGTCATTGGCGGTGGTATCATTGGTTTGGAGATGGGCAGTGTTTGGAGTCGGCTTGGCGCAGAGGTTACAGTCGTCGAGTTCCTTGGTGGCATCGGTGGCGCCGGCATTGACGAAGAGGTTGCGTGAGTGTCGTGTGGTACTGAACCTTTAGTCAGGTTCGGTCTGATACTTTGACAGAAAACAATTCCAGAAGATCCTAGCGAAGCAAGGCATCAAGTTCAAGCTGAACACGAAAGTCTTGTCTGCTGACAAAGTCGACGGAAAGGTTGTCGTCAAGACGCAATCCGCCAAGGGTGACAAGGAAGAAACCGTAAGTTGCACCGCTTCGCCGGCCAGACGAGTCTGATTTCTCCATCCAGCTTGATGCCGATGTTGTCTTGGTCTCGGTCGGCCGTCGTCCATATACCGAGGGTCTCAACCTGGAAGCCATCGGCGTCGAGAAGGACAACAAGGGCCGTATCATCATCGACGATCAATTCAACACCTCGGTCAAGAACATCAAGTGTATTGGCGACGTCACTTTCGGCCCCATGCTTGCCCACAAGGCCGAGGAGGAAGGCATCGCTGCCGTCGAGTACATCAAATCGGGTCACGGTCACGTCAACTACAGTGGCATTCCTTCGGTCGTCTACACCCACCCCGAGGTCGCTTGGGTCGGTCAAACGGAACAGGACCTCAAGGCCGCTGGCGTGCAGTACAACATCGGCAAGTTCCCCTTTGCCGCCAACTCGAGAGCCAAGACGAACCTCGATTCGGAGGGCTTTGTCAAATTCCTTTCGGAGAAGGAGACGGACCGGATTCTCGGTGTACACATCATCGGTGGGTGTTTCTCGCGTTTTTCGTCGAAGCAGCGTCATCATTGCGATTAAAAGGTCCCAATGCTGGTGAGATGATCTCGGAAGCAGTTCTCGCCCTCGAATATGGTGCAAGCTCAGAAGACATTGCGCGCACGACGCATGCTCACGTACGTCTTTCCTTGCATACGATCGTGGACCTGTCTGATTGTTACCCTTCTTAGCCCACACTCAGCGAAGCATTCAAGGAGGCGGCCATGTCTGCATACGGAAAGCCAATTCACTTTTAGATGTCGTTTTTTAAATACTTTACCACTACCTTTTCGCTTTTTTGCGTGCATTGTATTGGAAGACGCTGTCGTTCCGCTTTGCTGTTTAATGTATCCGGTTCGGGCGTAGAGGAACCTTGCAATGAGGGCTGCGCTCGTGCGGTTGTAATGGCAGTCATCTCCAGGCGTTCGATGCAACAACCCCTTTCGCTCCCGCTTCCTGCGTCCAGAGTCAGGTCTGGAGACGTAAGTGTGCCAACTGGCCTTGACTGTTCGGAGGTTCGGTTCGAGGAACAAGCTTTCCGCTCCTTGATCACGGGACGTGACACGCAGAGAACGGCGCCACAGCGGTCAGTTTTTTGAGTTTCGAACAATGAGCAAGAGCACACAAAGTAGCCCAGCCCATCCTGCCCTCCCCACTAGAGAACCCCGGTACGCCATCGTCAATCCTTTAATAAGATGAGATCGAGACACAGATGGGCCGAAAAAAAAAGGAACTTGGAGTGCGCCTTGACGTCATGGTGTTGGCAAACCCTCCGTAAATCCATTCATAGCATCTCGTACAGAAAAACCCGACAAACACCCAGCAGATATGGATAGAACGGGACCGAAGTGTATAAAATAAGTCAAAAAGTAAAGAATCCAAGCGTGGTCAGCATGGCGCGGATATATAAGGTATCATATGTTCGTCAACGCTCGTAAATGGTCTTGCAGATGTCGCTCGAGATCCTGCCGCTCCGTCGTCGTCGGCTTCGCAACAGTGCAAACACAAGAACGTACCTCCTTGGCGTCGAACACGTGCTGACATTGGTCTCTCCAATCTGGACGCCACATGCACGGAAAGAGTTCAGGTTCGTCTAGACTGGCGTCTGGTGACGGTTGTGTCGGCTCGGGTAACGCATCCATATCCGTGTCGCTCGGATCCAGAATTGCAAGATCCACGGGAACGAGTGGCGGGGAAGTGAGCGCGAGCGCGAGCTGCGATGTTTCCTGCGTACTGCTCTCAGCCGCCTTTTTGACGAACTTGGACAACTTTGACTTGAGAGAGGCTCTCTCCTTCTTAAGCATTATGATCTCATAATACAGCTTGTTTCGCTGGACGACACCCCGTTGTTGTGCCACACCCAATTTCCGGACCTCGGCAACAAGGGATTTGTTTTCTGCTGTGAGGCGACCACAAAGGTCAATGAGCTCAGGGGTTTGTGCAGCGCGTAGGCGAAGTTCATCATTGGTTTGTCTGTCCTTCTCTTGGAGGAGTTCCGCCAGCCCTTTGAAACGGTTGACGTCTCCTTCCAAAGCCTTGATGCGGCCCTTGATGAAGTCATTGAGTGCACCTCGTTACGCGCCACCAGCCGAGAAAAAAAAACCTCGTATAACGCCTTTATTGCCACAACACCTTCTCGTGCTTGTCCTTCAGCGACTCTTGCCCTCTCCTCCAACTCCACATTTTCGTCGCGAACGGAATTAACGAACCCGGATGCTTGCACATATTGTTCGCGGAAGAAGTCTCTATCTTTTTCGATCAAAACCTTGGCAGACGTGAGCGACGCTACCGCGGCATTGAGTTCGTCCACGGAGTGCGACGCAGTCTCGTGCTTTTCCTGCAGCGCCGCCCGCTCAGTCTCCCATCTGGTCCTTTCCTCCACCCACGAAGCCCGCTCTGCCTCCCACTGTTCTACGCGAGTTTGTTCTTCCACTCCGCGGGTTTCTGCGAGCGCAGCCAGTTCCTCCGATTGTCGCGCCATGGCATTTAGCAGCGCATCGCGTTCTTTGATCCATGCGGTACGTTCGGTCCCCAACTCCGATAACTTGACACGGTCTTCTTCAGTGCCCGCCACCGCACCTGGCAACTCGGCTATGCGCGCCAAGAGATCCGCCCTTTCGTTAACCCACTCCTTGCACTGCACTTCCCACATCGTACGGTCGCTTTCCCACTTGGAACGTTCTTGCGTCCACTGCGCACGCTCTGCTTCCCAAGCAGCGAGTACGGGTTGGGTCGGCTCTGAGGATTGTTTGGTTTTGGCGAGCTCGGCTTCTAGACATTGTATCTTCTCGCGATAATCGGCCAACTCACGCTCAAGTCGCTGAATTTCTTCCGACTTGAGGTTGAGTAAGGATAGGGCTTCGCCAAGCTTCCTCTCCGGCGAGTTCGTCTATCAAGGATGGCGGCGTTAATGTGGTGCTAGTCAAAATACGCAACTCACGTACCAAACGTTCGAATATTGGGGGAGCGGGTGAACTAGGGAGCTGATTTACCGGCAGCGAATCCATGTCTGTGTCCTCGTGTCGTTGCTCTTGGCTGGGTTGAACAATCACACTAGCCAGTTGGAGGCTTGCAGAAGGTTGTTCAACAATGTCACCTTCTCGACCTTGTCGATGGGACGGAGAGTGCTAAATGATACATCAATCACCCGACACAAGTCAACAGAATATAAATCACCTCAGAGGATTTTGGGGGCGGCATTTGCGCGTTATCGTTGTTCACACCATTAATGGGAGGCAGTAAGTTAGTGTTTATTGCTTCTTGTGTGCTCTCCTCCTCTTCTTGACGCAGTTCAATCCGCAAGCGCTCTCTATCTTCTTCGGTCAGCTTCTTCGCACCGCTAGGTTCCGTAGTATCCAATGTGGCATCATTCGCGCCCCCAGTTAAATCAATCACTTCCTCCCATCGCATTTCCAGATTGCTCTCGGCTCCGCTAGCGAGGGGAAGAGGGGAAGCCTTTCGCAGCGAAGAAGTCGCGCGGTCGATAATGTCATTGACCGGCTTTAATCGCTTCGGTTTCCTTATCTTCTGCCACCTTGCCTCCCGCGTAAGTTGAGCTCGATCAAAGAGCTCCTTCCCCTTCTTCTTGAGCATCGAATCAGTTATAGTGATCTTCGGCGCTGGTCCCTTCTGGTGTTCGTCATCCCCCGTTTCGGGTGGACTACTTTCAACTAAATCCTCCTCAACCGCTTTCTGTTTTCCTTTATCGATACGGTTTGGAGAAGTGAAACTCTCTATCGAACTCGGGGGAACTTCTGAATCAATAACACCTAGGTGTCCCTTGAGCGCCGTACGGAATGTATTAGGGGAGATCCGCTGTACAGGCCTAGCTGATGGCCGCTTCGGCGAATGATACGGGGAAGGTACAACTTTGGGGGGTAACGGGAAGAGATCCGAAGGGGAGGACGTGGTAGAGACCACAGCGATAGTAGGCTGGCCGGCCGGTCTGTCTGGAGATTTGTGTGCCGGTGGTGGTTGAGGTGAAGGAGGACGCGGGGGCAACGGTTGCGATTGGCTTTGAGAATTCCCTGATGACTCGGTTTCTGGGACTATGAGTTCATTGGGTATGATCACTTTCGAAGGCTTCGATTTCAACTTTGACGGAGGTGGAGTAAGCGGACGAGGGGGATCAAAGACTCCGAAAGACTCATGGGTATCGTTACAGTCGAACTGAACACCCTCTAGCACGGGCTCGAGTGCCCTGGCAGAAGCAGGTTCTACCATCATTCGATCAAATAGCTCAAGCCGTGCTCTAGCCCCTGGAGAAAGATTGGGGCTAGCTGGCCGTGGGGTTGGAATCGGTGGGGGTATGGATATTCGCAGGGGAGGAGAGGTCGGGGCAGGGTTATTATTCACCCCTTCCTGTGATGCTGAAGGTTCGACAAGAGCAGAGACTTCGTCGACGGGGGAACCTATGGGCACTTCTGTTGGTACAGCTCTCTCAGCAGAATCTGCCTCTCGGGATAGGTGATTGGCAGGGGAGAGTCCCGATCTGCCATGCTGCTCAGACTCCTTTGAGCCTTTGCTATGCCTTATACCTCGGGGAGGCCCGACCTTGACGGGAGCAGCGACCGGTGCGACGTCTGTCTCGGATAATTCATTGTCTCGTTTTGGAGGTGATTTGAGCCTGGGCCTTGATGCCGATTTCTTCTTGGGTTTGTGCTGTCGAGGTTCGTCGTCACTAGACGATATCGCCTGTTCAGCGTTGGGATAAACACGTCCCTCCCGTCGAGGAACGGTCTTTGTTTTCGTATTCTCGGAATCACGTGGTGTCGGTGCTTCTTTCAAGTCTGACCCCCGAGCCCTAGCGGAGGTATCTTTGGAAGGCACAGACCTGCCCTTGCCATTGTCCTTAGGGGGTGAACTATCCTCTTCACCAGACGAATCCAACAAAGGTCCTGGTCTTTTCAAAGGCGCCTTTTCCTGCAAACTGCCCTTTCCATCAGGGCGGACATCCCCAAGCAGTGCGTCCTCGTCCTCATCCTCGTCCTCGTCAGACACCGGAGGACATAGCCTCATTTCCAACGCCGTCTTTAGCTTCTTGCGTGGTCTTGACGACTCGTCCTCCTGCCCTGTACTGTTCACCGTCGTGGCAGGCACGTCAGGTGCTCGTTTGCGCTTCATCGTAATGCCGTTTGGCGGCGGTGAGTCTTGTTCTTGAATCGAGTTCAGACGCGACGTCGTCGCTTCAGACGTTGAATTACGCGTTTTTTTCGCAGGCGTAGAAGATTCCGTACGCCCAGATGTCCCAGACGTGCGCGACGCGGTACCCGCCCGACCACGACCACCTAAAATACCCACGCGCACAGTCAGATCCATAGCCCAACGCCGCATGCACGAGGTACAAAAAAGAACGAGATACATTAAACACGACTCACGGCGTTTCCGCTCCACACGTCTCTTCTTCTTTGCCTTCCAGTCGGCCACGAGATCATCTGTACAATCGTGTTTCGCGACCCAGGATTGCGCCCAGGGTTTCCCAGTAGACGGGTCGAGCCCATCCCACTTCACCTTGTATTTATTGCCGCGTTCCGCAGTGATCTCCAAGACTGACCAGAGTACTTCATCGTCGTCCGACCGGGGAACAAAATGGCCCCCGCGTTCCAATACACCATCACCGGCTTCGGATTCGTTGTCTGAGGACATTCCTCAGGCCGCCTGCTATCTGGATAGTGGCAAGTTATCGAGCCGTGTCAAAAGGTCCAACTTGAAGTATCCCAAAGGCGGTGGTGGACAAGAAATGTCAATGATGCTGCTTACATAATAAGCTGAAGCGCGTTGAACCTTGTTTACAAAGGCAAAGTCTACTAAGGTTGTATTGTAACCAAGTAGTAACATCACAGTACCGATGGGGGGAAATAAACGTAGGTAGGAATCTAAATGAAAGTAGAGTAGGTCAATGAGCGTGTTCGAATTCAACGATACCAATGTAAGGTGGCAGGGAAAATGCGAATTGAATTGTGTGGCTGCAACAGTCCAAATTTCATGCTGGTTTGGTTTTCGGAAGAAAATAATGAGCTTAGGTTAAGGTCCAAGGCCCGGCATCCTCAGAGCGGCAAGAAACCGAGCTAATGGGAACTTGAGCTTAGGTATCAGGGTCACTCGCAAAACAAGACACCACTTCGTCCTCTTCCGTACAGACTATTGGAGTGGATCTCTCCTTCTGATATGCGTGGCCAACGAAATTCATGACGCTACAACGTTGTGATGAATCAGTTAATGTTAATGTTAACATGGTGCACTTACTAGATAGTACCGTCCGCACACCCCACGACGACCTCTTCATGGCTCAATTGCATCGACATCGGGTTCTTCTCAGGTGTCGCAAGACCCGTAAACTTGCTGGGTAAAGCACCCAAGAGCCCCTTGACCATATGCGAATCACCATTAACGGTAGCAAGCGCAGCCCATGCTCCGGAGAGGGGGATGATATTCGCGTCGACGTCCACGCCCGACTCGGGATTCAAAAGGGTGTGAGAGGATTTGCTATCATCACTTGCACCCTCTCCGTCGCCTTTTTCACGAAGCCCGTAATCTGGTAACATGTTCTCCTTGTTCTCGTGGGTTGACATCAAAACCTATCCAAAAATCAGAAAAGCAATGAATTCGCCAAGCGTCTAAACTTACCCTTCGATCAGCGCCCGTCCTGGAACTGAATCGTGTTGCCGTGACTACTCTCCTTTTCCTTGGATCAACTGCGCCGACAGCAACATCCGGTGTTTCCACTACCGCGACAAGTTTCGGTGGAGCCGTCAAGATCGCAGCACGTCCGAACCTGATTGCAAATCCCCCGGCACTGACTGCTCCGCCACCTATCGGAGACAAAGGGGTCCCTGAGCGGGGTGAAGGGGATAGAAGCGAAGACAAAGGTGTGCCAGGCGTGGCAAGAGACAAACGACCTCGTGGAGCACTTGTAGTGGTTGTGACAGAAATTCCGAGACTTGACTGTCGACGCTGAGGTGTAATAATTGACGACGTTGACCTCGAGAGCAGCGGAAGTGCGCGAGCTTGTGGGTTAGTAGTATCACGTACGAAGCTGGGTGATAGTGTTGGGGAAGTCAACCGCGCATTGTTACTGGTAGGGGATGCCGCGCTGCATTCAGCCGTAGGAGACTTCTCCTCGTCTTCATTCCATTGCAAGTGCAAAATAACCGATTTCGTGGCACACTGCACATATATTTGAACCGGCAGAGTACAAAACCCAACAGGCACCTACCGTCATTTGTGCACCTTTAGCTGCGAACCACTGGAGCATATTGTTCGGTGCCGCGCCAACGTTGTGCAACCTAGCGTTCAGAACGGGATCACTACCACCCAACTCAGACAGTTTGAACTGAGAAATCATTTCTCTTCGTTCTACGGTATGTCAGTCAGTTACGCTCACAATAAATTCAAAAACTTAACTGATTGAAAACACGCGAACGATGCCATCGATAGTCACGCTCACTACCCTCTCGCCTTCGTCTGTGACACCTGAGGACCCAACGATCTGTACACCAATGTTGACTGTTGTTTGTTGTCCAAATCGAACAATCTTTGTTCCCGCTCGCCAATCCCAGCAAACCAGGGCCTTGTCCGCTCCAGCGCTAACGAGGTTACGCGACGAGAGAGCAACGGCGCGAATGCCATTCAGGTGTCCGGCCAACTGTTGTAGAGGTGTGAAGGTAACCGAGGAAAATAAATGTACACGTCTGGGATGACGATCTTAGCGTCAACTCATCATACAAGTAGATATACCTACCCGACGTCGTGGAAGCCGACGACGAACACCTCTAAGCGCAAAGATTAGCGAGCTCAATAGCATCAATGTGTAAGTCGTACCCTCTTCTGCCAAAAAGTCCACACAACTAACCGGTTTCTTCACTTGGAGGCATTTCTTCATCTCGCCAGTTTCAATGTCCCAGAATCGGATGGTTTCGTCGTAAGACCCCGAGATCAGTCGCTTCCCTGAAAATATGGCAGCCGGTATGAAATGAGCGCGACACTTTCGAGCAAAGTACCCACCTCTTAAAAGTAATGTTGTGCAGAAATTGGTGTGTCCGTTCAAAAACCTGATATTTTGCGGTAACGCGTTCGCAAAATTAGACTCGCGGTGGTGCAGAGAGCGATACAAAGGGAACCTAATCAGAGATAATATGAGACCAAGGTGTCAAAGAAGGTGATCAGATGTGCGTACCATCCCTCAGGTGCATCAGGTCCCCTGATAGGCACAGGATCATTCGCTGTTAACCGAAGACAATGCCAACGCCATAAAGCGGGATGTCTAGTTGCTGCGAACCATTTCTTCGACACCTAAGTACCACATGCACATTAGTTCCCCCCATAGTCGCCACCAAAAAAAAATGCAACAAGCTGGCAGCCGAGGGGCCAGATTCTCTTTACAGGCTATAATGTCCGAAATCACCACTCACCAGGCCAGCCTTGACGACTTCCTTCACGCTCAATTCCCTGAGAATCCGAAGCGCCAAGTCCGGCGCCAATGAACCCACAATGTCGAACGTCGACCTGAGGTATTTCTCTAGGAGAAGGATTTGAAGGGGAATATCACCCGGTAGTAGTGCTACAGAAGATCACAAAAATACGAATGACGGTTATCAGAAAAATATAACATCCATGTGAAGAATCATAGGTTCGTCCATCAGCACCGTGGCGAGTCTGCAAGACAGGCACTCACAATCTAAAACTAAGCCAATTCTATGGGGATCCCAAAGTGGTGGTTAGCACGACAATCCACGACAGAAGAATATGAAGACATGATGAAAGGCACTCACAACCTCATCCTTGCTTCCCTTTTCAACCCCCTGACTACCCTTTTCACCTCTTTTTCGTCAAACACATCCTTCCCATCACCCCTCAAAGTTGTTGCCAATCCTGCTTCATCGTCCTCATTCAGATGCTCTGCGTATCCGCTCCAGTAGCCCTTTGCCTTCCGACCTCCACAGACGCAAATCTCGCCGGCGTCAACTGGAGCTTGCGACTGGTTGCTCAGTTTCGCTTGTCCCTTCAGAATGGATAATTCAGCCTGAAGCGCATACGCCTGAGCTGCACTGCTCGCTTGTGCACGTTCGAGAAGGCGCTTATAGGAAGTGAGGCGGGAAAGATGGATCTTTCGAAGATTGTTCAAGGTCCCTTCGAACTAGATGGGACAACGTGAGTGAACGGCCATAAGACAAGAGCGCATAAGACAACGATTGAACAAAGAACTGGTTCCCCAGGGAACGCTCGTTAAACCTATTGATATCTCACGAGAACGTGGAGCGGAAGAATGAAAAACAGATATTACGGAAAATATCGTACAAACAACAAAGCGAACGGGGGTGTTAAACACGGACTTACCTCTTCGTCTCCAGTATCCTCACCAATATCGGTTATCATTTCAAGCGTAATGTCATCCGCGTCCCGGTCATCCCATGGATAATCATTGTTCACCAAGGTCGAGGCACCATTGACTTGGCTGAGAGGACCGGATCCGTTAATGACGCTCGCAGGGTCATTCAAACTCATCGTCCGTGCTAACAACGATTCAGATAAGAGAGCCGCAGTCTCATGTCTACCTCCACCGGCGACCGAAGCTGCGGATCCTTTACGTTGACCCTTCTCCACAGGAAGGAGGTGGGACTTTGACGGTGTAATCTGAGTTTGAGGCGACTTCTCCGGCGTCTTGATGGCTTTGGGAGACTTTGCAGGGGTAGCATGTCCTGGGGATTTTTTCCCGGGCGTTCCGTGTGCGGGAGACTTCCCTGGCGTTCTTTGTGCCGCGGACTTGACAGGGGTCGCCTGAGCGATGCATCGCGTGGAAGTAGCTTGCCTGACGTTGAACGGAGCACCATCCGCAACGCCCGTGCTCATGGCGCGGGTACGAGGTGGGGTCTTCTCCGCTGGAAGTGACTTGTGCATCTCGCTAGCAGCACTTGAGGAAGTAAGAGGTGGAGGACCAGTCGAGACGGAATTCGAGTAGGATTGTGAATGAGAGGACACGTGCATTTGTGCGTTTCGCGAAGGAGTGGGAGCTTCAGACATGACTCTCGTACGCGAAGGCGTGGCCTGCACGCCCTCCGACGGTTGAGTCAATGACACGGAGGAAAACGAACGCGGAAACGCGCTTGGGGGCCCGATCAAGGAAATGCGGCGACCTTTTACAGGCGAGGGCGAGGTGGGGTCAGGCCGCTTTGTCTTCGGGACAGCAAGCCGGTTGCTCGATTGCGAAGCTTTGCTTGACATAGATGCACTCGCCCGCTTGGAAGAGGGAGCGGGTGGAACCGGCGTCGCATTTGGCGAACGGACATTGTTCTTCACGGAGACGGTAGAGGTGGTCAGCGTTGTCGACGTGGGCGATGAAGATGGCTTCACGGTCGTACATCCGCTGATATTGCTCGCGTTGGACATTGCTCGCGGTTTTACGACGCTCAGGGATGAACGCGAGCTCGCGTTCGCGGAAGACGTCGAGCGTGAAATTGAGAGCCGCGTACGCGTCGACGCTTCAGAAGGCGTGGGCATGGTTGCAGTCTGTCGACAGATAGACTTCTTGTGGTGGGCGGGGTTGGCACAAGTGGGTATCTCTAGAAGGGTATCCGGCGATGGGCCCGTCGCCGTCACAAGCAGCGTCCAAGGTTGCAATGACGGGACATTCCCACACTCGACACTTGCGAATCCCTGCTTGGCATCGACTGTCAGTCTCTTACTACCACTCTAGTAAGGTCTAGTAAGTGCGCCCTACAAAGTCACCACAGATTTCTTCAGGGCAAACAAATCCATGACAACAAGATCATAGGATACCCAAGCTGCAACCAACCTAGTGCGGTCCTAACGTAATATGTGAGGGCACTTTGCACGATAGCAGATACGACCCAATGAATGGAGTTGCTGACACGATGCCTTTTTCAGCCGCCAAGGCAAGCCAAAGGCTTCACCCAGTACCTGGTTTGAAGTGCCAGATCGGTTGGTTGTTCCGTTAACGTCGGTTTACTAGTCCCCGTGATGATGCCATGTCACTCGCAATTAATTTTTTCCAAGCCCCGCAATTCCCGATTCCCCCATCTTCTGTGCGTTGCAACGTACACAGCTACGTCATCTTCAACGGAGAATCTGGGTGAATGTTACTCCCGACCAGTTATGTCATGATTGTTGTCAGCTAAGTGCATACATAACCTGGGACCATCTCCATCGAGAGTAAAGACAATCAAACCTTGATGATAGGATGGCCAGTCTTCCCGCTGCCAGAATCGAGGCTATCCAGTTTTACATTACCCGGTCTCGGTGAAAACTTAGACCAGCGACAAAAAGGCATGTGACACCGCTCCGAGCACGCCCCGTAGCCTGGGAAGTCAAGCCTGAGAACGACTAAGATGTCTTAGGGCAAGATCATGTTGTGACCGCGGTCGATTTAAAACGGTGTTTAGCAATACTGCGACCACACTATAGGTTCTTTTAACATAAAACTCATAGCAGGGGAAGTTGATTGGACGCCGCAAGTGGCGCGCCTATTCTCTCTCCCAGGTTAGTACTCTGGCACCGAGAACGCAGCCTCTTCGGTTCACACGCAGGCAAGTGAGCCTTTGAGATTTTGGTCGAAAGCAACAGTGGTTGCTAACGCCCTCATCCATGGGGATGTAGGTGAGGTCCAGTAACCGGGGGGAAGAAGAGCATTCAAGTGAAGATCAACGCCCGGGATCGGTTAGCGCTGGCCTACGAAGTCATACCTGAGGCATCCCCGGGGCTCATCCACCACTCCGAGTTGTTCGAAAGTGCACCCACCCACCCAGCACACGAGACATGTACGCAACTCACATGCGAAGCAAATTGGGGTAAAACACTCAGATGGACCCTGCTACTATCGAAAAAAAAAGAAGGTATAAAAACAGTTCGTCCATGTGGCAGTCGCTGGATATACTATAACCATCATATGCGGGATGAATCCACGGTTAACACTGGTTGTCTTCAACACATAACTAGCTTTATCACATCCGATCGAATATTAGGTAGCACAAGCAGAAGATCCTACGCGCAAAAGATTCAGCGACCGTGACTCGATGACCAACTAGCTGAACCTTCACGGTGAAGTCCCTAGTCGAAGTAAAAACATCATGCGACAAGTGACTGGTTTTTTTTTCAGCGACACTGTCCATGCAATCTCCTGTAGCGTGCGGCTAGCGGGTGGTTTTCATAAGAGTAGTCTGATGTTCGCCCTGTGAAAAATCTTCAATATGTCGTACCGAACGGTGATGCGCAGCGAGTACCTCGAGCACAGGGGCCACTTTTCTTTTGGTAACCGACAGTCTCTGTGCCAAGGATCAGCTGGTTGTTGTGCGGAACGCAGCTAGCGGTTGATAGAAACCCTTGATGGCAAGCAATACCGCGACCAAGGTCATCGGTTGCGTTCGACTTGCAGATGGAAGCACATCTGTTGGAGGATAATCCAACAGCAGAGAATGATGGATGTGATCTGATGATACCGTTGCTATGCATATACGTTTCATCAGCGATCTTCGATCGCCGTCCACCGGGTCCTAGCAACTGGAATATGGATTCATTCTATTTTTTTTTACTTGCCGGCAATCGTCCAACGGGGACTACAGATATTTGTCTCGAAGGTACGTACCGCATGGTTATCGAAGGGTGCACCATGTGACCACAGTGTTCCGGTGATGGAACGTGCTACCAGCCTGTAGCACAAGAGACGCGACCTGAGCCACATGAGCATAAGTAAACGTACGACGCAAGGCTGGCATCTCTGATCTGCGAATTCCTGGCTCCGACGGATCAACCACAATGAAGCGGAGCAAGTCGGACCTTTGGGGTATGACCCGGTGGCGACACTGCGATTCCAGGATAGTGGCATATGTGCATCTGGATGTCATAATTATTTCGATCACATCAATTGTGGGTGTACTTGCTCTTGGAGCCTTGCACTTCGTAAAAGCGACATGCTCCGATTCGGTCGGGCAGGTAAATTGCCGATAACACCCTACTAATATTATTTAAGGATGATTTGCTGCCGAGGTCAGCTTCTAATCCATTCCCGGCCTGCCTTGGCCAAAGAACCAGGACGTACAGCAATAGAATTTCTGCCGTCAAGAACCACTTTGCAACTCACTGTGCGTCACACCTTTCTTGCTCGGTTCGGCTCGGTAGACAGTTCGGTCGCATTTTCGACGACATTTGGAACGAAATCTAGACTATACTTATTACTCTGCTAATCTACCATGCCATACAAAAGCTACGCCACTAACCGGTGGGTGCGACTTGAATCCTCCCTGTTGAGGTTGTGTTACGTCATCCGTTGTACTGCACCAGGGGCTAGGCAGACCCTGCGCTCCGTGCGCCGGTATTGACGCCACCGCACTCGTTAGGGCGGCAAATAGACATAAGTAATATGAAGAGATTTACTTGGAAGGTCGTTAGTGAGTTGAGGCACCACTATGTATATCAACTTTATGATAGACCGCTGCGTTCCTGTCCCGTGACCGGATTGGGTTAGAGGGGGTCGGCACCCCAAATCACCTTCATTAAAAGCAAGGGATTCTGTAGTAACATCAGCAGATAACGAAATGTTGCCTGCCATTATCGTGCACATAGCTCGGCATCACGGGCAATAAAATTTTAGGGTGTTGCGCCTTGCAACGAACTTTAAGCATGCCGCAACTTGTGTGCGTGATAAGCCTACAATTCAAAACAAGCCGAATAAAGGATCACCGCGGTGTAATGGGAATACTTTGCCTCGATGAGTGCCTGGGCATCTTTGTAAACAAAACGCATGAGTCGAGCTGGAAGATTTGTTGCGCCGGTTGAAATTGGGGCGACGCGGTATAGTGTATGCAGCTGTTGGGGTTACCTCAGATTGACCCTCGTGCTCAGGCCACAATTTCAAACCCCCCAGCTGGGTCGGCTTGTGAGGTTCGAAGGTTGCACGTGGTACATCCCTTCCTTGCCTGGTGCATGTTTGGACCTGAAACACACGTGTCAAGTGATCAACCCAAAGGAGCTGCAGAGACCGGTTCTGACACCACAGACTTCACGTGATTCGGGATAGAGGCCCACTCTTCCATTTTTGACGCGACTCCGAGACGTTCTTGCTCGAATCAGAGCCGTGTCAGAACGGTCATGAGAATGACCTCAGTGAAGAAAAAAGTGTGAACCACGTAAGTGTACGAGAATAAATTTCCGACACTCCGATTAAAATGTCGCCGGCGGCATTTCCAAACCAGGTCACCATTGCCGCGCAGCCGTAAAAGATAACAAACTTAGACACGAAGTACCTTTAAAAAAGATGATAGATCAAAATATTGCGTGTGCACACACATATCAATTTTGTCTAATGTTCAAAATTTAGTCTTGATAAGGATGTACTCTGAAATATAAGATATTTATAATTGATTCTAAGTTTCGTTTCCAACATAGTTTTAACAGAAAAACGAAGTTTAGAAATGATCATAAACATCTTATGTTTGTCCGCTACACGGTCCTGCTAATAGCAAGACTTGGATTATCGCCGAGTTCTGTATGCCATGTCTAAATCTGGAGTTTTCACGTACATCCTTATCAAGACTAAATTTCGACATTAGACAAAGTTGATGTGTGTGCGCGTACACAAAGCCTAAGCCGAAATTAGTGGTACTCCCATATCCAAAATTCAAACACCTTTCGGATGTGAACGCACACGAATCACATTTCGACCGTAGTTCAAACCTATCTTAAATCGCGAGAAATCTGTGGTGCCATGGCTGAAGCGCTGACAGGTGACCGCTTCGCATGTTTTAGGCTTAATTGTAGGGCGCTCATGTACCACTGTTGATTAGGGTCATCAGATGACAGTCCTTTTTTTTTATCAGTGAACTTCACGCTCGGCTGGTGGTGAACGCCAACATCTAAAACTACGTGCACCTAACCGAATCGGCCGCCACTTAACGACTGACGTTGATATGATGGTGTCTTACCAATCTCTCAGGGATCGGATGCTGCACTCGCTCCATTTCACTTACTAAATGGCGCCTTCCATGTCTGCATGCTCAACGTCGTTGGCAATACATCGCATTGAATCATTCTGCATGGATTGGCAGTACGACCCATTCTCACGTCACGTCACGTCGTGTCACATGGGAACAGCCCCCAGCGAGGGTTGAGAGCAAGACAAGAATGACCCGCGCCTTCGACAACTGACAGACAGACAGGATGACCTGTGCTTAATATGGGCTTATGGAAATACTCGGATCAAAATGCGTGATCTAACAGTGTTGAGTACTTTGAGTGCTTTTCTTACGACTTGTGCCTCGTGTATGCCTCATGGCTGTCGGTCGGTGTATTTTCGCTCCGATGCTAGTGACGTCTGAATCGGATTCAAAGTGGTTTTCGTGTAGTGCGGCCCTTGACGAGTATACACATGTAGTGACATCTTTGTACCCTCACTACGGCAGGTACCATTACATGTGGTACGTCGTGTGTAGTAAAACGAGGTCAACCGAATCCAGAGGTTCGGAAGCGGGCTACTCAGGGACGCCCTAGCAAGCCACAAAGTTGATCGCTACCTCATATGAAAGAGACGAGCATTATAATGTACAAGTTTGAGCTGAGCGTACTTCTGCTACTTCAGGTAAAATGATGTAACGCGTCCATCCCCATCCACCGGGTAATTATCACAACAACAGAGGTAAAGTTCGAGCAACATGAAATCTTCGGTACACCTGTCCTGCAGTCGAGGTAGTGATACAACATCGTCACAAATTAAAGACGAGCAAGACAAATCCCAGCACCATAGAAGAACCGCCAGTATCCCGGCAACAAATGTGCAACGGAGAACCACAACTGCAGTCATGTTAGCACTTGCACAACGTGACCAATATCGGCAGACATACGCTGTAGAGTTTACATGATCTTCGGTCCGCTTGGGTGTTTTTGAGCGCCATGAATCGCATGCCCACCAAACCAGCATATGCGACAAACGCCACACTGCACAACACATCGATCTTCCACAGGCACGTCAAGCAGATGGACCAAAGCGGCAGCCCAACCATAACCGAGATTCGTGCCAGGAAGGGGAATGCAATGGGCAGTGTCCTTCTTCCTATCATTCGATCGCCTTCCTCGTCTTTAAAATCTTGACAATGGAGAGTAGTGGCGAATATCACCATACTCATAACCATGGCAATTAGCGCGACTGGCTCTATGGTAGTTCTATCACACCCTATAGTCGAGTTGAGCAAGGATGATACACAGGGAGACGCGAAAACTTGCCTGCGGTGAGAGTTCCACCCAGCTCGAACAGTGAATAGCCTAGCGCTGTTATAAGATTCTTTGAATACCAGCGCTCGTGGCCCCCCAGCTCGTTGTACCAAATGATCATCGAAGAGAGCACCGCGCTGACGGCGAACAATTCGATGCTATATGAGGCTGAAAAGCACAGGCAAGCCGGAGTGAGGAGCCAGCGCAAGATTGTAGCGTCCCAGACGCTAATGAGACCGGCTGGGATCGGACGGAAAGACTTATTCTTGCCGTCTTCTTCGGGGTCGACCAACTGGTTCGAGACGTTGAATTGTAAGAGATGCAACCATATCCAAAATATTACACCGGGAAGATGCCTGACGTCGCAAAGCGGGGCGGCAGCGGCAGCAAACAATGTCTAGTGCACGATTAGTATTTGAGTGTGGTATCATACGAAGTCAGACTCACTACAGGGATCAGAGTCGTGATGACATCGGATTTCGTAAACCGGTATAGAACACGGACAATGCGCGCAATGCTCTGCCAGAATACGAATCCTGTCATGTCGGGGTCGTGAAGGAGGAGTCGGGGAGGGGGGGACTGCCGCCAGAAGGCTGAAGCCCAGGGTGATTATATAGATGGGGTCTGACATATCTTCCTAAATACGGTTCAAGCGAAGACTTCGAAGAGAAGGTGTGTGAGGATCTCACAGCCGACAGAGTGGCTAGGTTATTTTTCGCCCGTACATAATTAGTTTGATGAAGTGACATACACTGTACGTATTTGGCTACCCGCGACATATCGGTACTAGCCACGGTGGTACTCCACCGCCGATATTACCCCCCTGCAGATAGTCCCTTTGTCCAAGGAGATGACATACCACGAATAGAAACAATTCCACCTACTAGCTTAAACATACGATTAAGAAGGATAAAGAGTGTTTGTGCCCGGCGATATGACCTGTTACATGTCTTGTGTTACATTTGCCTTTTTGGAATGCCCGAGCAACTGTTTCCCAAGTACGTGAAGCGGATCCTAATTCAGATGCTCCAGTGAGATATAAACCAAGATCGTGTTTTCAGGAGTTCTCGCGTCGGCTGGAATATCGTTCCCATTACCAGTGAAGTTTGCTCGTCTCCGCAGCTCATGTGGTTCTCTCGTGGGTCCGGCTGAAGACAGATGAGATCGGCGGAGAACCCGCGCGCGTTCCTGTTTCAGGTGTCTATCACATTTCCGACCTTACGGCCCAACGAGTTCCCTAAGATGATCTATCCGATCCTGCATCTCGAATAGCTGCGAGACTAGCACTGCATGACGTTCCTCCATTAGGGAGAAAACCTCATCATCTCTATTTTCCAGTTCCCTGTTCTCAACCTGGTATTCCCGTACTTGAAACGCATCGGACTGGGAAGGCGGTGGATTTAGCATAGTAGAGTGAGAAAGTATGGGTATCGTTGGCGTTGCGCTTCTGCGGCTCAGCATCGACATTGCTGATCCGGGACGCGGACTTGGACTCGGACTGGGGGGCCCCTCTGATCCTGATTCTGTGGCCTCGGACTCCGACGCCACAAAGACAGATGTGAAGTCGCCGGTTACGGTAGGCTGTGGCCCGAATCTGAGCTCTTTTTTATGAGAGGCTGTTCGGCTCCGACTGACAGAACCAAGAATTCGAGGTTTTCGCCCGCTGGCAAGCACTTTTTTTCGCGCGCTCATGCCGATACAATCCACGAGTTGCCTCATCGCTTCGCGATCGGATACGGCGCGGCGCGTTGGTGTGCGACCAGTGGTGCTTGTTAAAGCCGCACTGTGCGGGCGAACGGGTGTCACGAAAGCGCCCGGGTGGTCAGATGGCACCTCACTCTGTCTATGCGACGGGTAGGAGGCGGACCGGACCGGAAGTAGGGGTCGAGGGGTTTTGAGGACTTCTGGTGTTTTCCGATTTGCATGATCCAATTGTAAAAATGCGTCTCTGGGGGGTCCCCACGAAAACCCAATGAAGGAAGCTTCGACTGGGAGGGATTCAAACCCAGGAGTGACGCGAGGGGTTGAGCGTAATGTGGACCAGGCTGGCGATGTGTTCACGGAGGACTGAAACAAAGCAGAAAAGTTGAATGGAGGCGAAGCGCTATCTTCTTGAACCTCGGGGGGCGCACAATACGATGGATTGTTAGCCGATGTTGTATATGTAAAGTGTGGCACGTGGAGTTCCGGTGGAGAATCATCTGAAATCGCATTACTAAAGGAATTGAGAGCTGAAATACATGTATTACCCATTCCAACGCTCGCCCAGTGGGTATATTTGAAGAATGAATGCTCAGTGATTTCCATTACATCGTAACGGCCGAGTCTGCGTTCACGGGAGGTTAGAAGCCTTCAAGATGTTAGATAGACCATTGAATATCCGGCGATAAGTGCTCACCGCTGTAACAAATCGCGACAGGCATTAGAGATAGGGATGGACATGTTAAACCGCAAACTGGTCTGGTACCGATGAGACCCTCAGAATCGAAATAAAGTAGAGAGGGTCAGACCTCATGGTTCATAATCCGAAGGTATGTTGTTCTGATATCATTAGAAAAGAATGGGGTCACACCATATACAAGTTCGTAAAGCATCACACCAAGGCTCCACCAATCTGTCTCCAAACCGCATGTACTTGTTGGCTTCTCGAGGCCAGGAGAGACTGGGGGGGTATCAGAGAGCTCGAGGGCAAGTAGAGCGTCCTCGTGAGCTTGCAGGATTTCGGGGGAGATATAGTCACAGGTCCCGCAAGGGACCAGTGAATACCGCTGAGGAATGCTTCGGCTTCCATCTGGAGCCGGGGGAGATAGTGGTGCTGCAGAGCCAAAATCGATCAAGCGTAAACGAAAAGTCGAAGTTAGAACAAAGTTATGTGGTTTAATGTCGCTGAGTTGCCATGGTCAGTGTGATTTTTGACTCATTCAAAAGACGGTCTACCGATGAGCAAATCCGCGAGAGTGACACCAGTTAATTGCGCACACTGCTTGAGGGGCCCACCATTCTAGGTCTGTTTCCAGTATTCTCCCGCCGTGAGGACTGGACTGAAGCACGTCCCATAGTGTACCGCCCTCGCAATATTCCATGATGAGGTTAAGGTGGGTAGAAGTCTGGAAGGAACACAGCAAATGAGGGGCCCATACAGTGTTGTTGCGCTTGGCAAGTATCAAAATGTCGCGCTCTAGTTGCGGGGAACATTGCTGTTTAAATCGTTATCAACCACGGGGAAGACAATGCGCAGGGGTAGATCACTTCACGACATCTAAGAGCAAATGCCCGTTCGATTGACTTGCGAATATACACGCGTCCGTCGAGAACACAGTTGACCACATCGATCTAAACTCCAAACTCAGCGAGAGAAGTGCAAGCCTGAGCGAGACGGAACACACGACACCGAATTGGCCACGATCAAGGGTACCAAGCACAACGAGATCTTCGTCGCTGAATCGCAATGAATCAATCTTGACTGTCTTTGCTGGGTTTTGATCGGAAAAATGATCATTTGTTGGAAGCGGTGAAAACGTTAGAACTTACACGTCTTTCCAATCGCATTCTGACCATGCAAGACACGGTCGAGGGCAACACCCTCGTCGTCGTCACCATGAGCTTGTAGTAGTGAACTGAGAAGGTCCTTTCGTTCCGTCCACGATAAAGACATTCATCAGTTCGCTGCGCTGACAGCGTTGGTAGGTGACCGTACTAACTCAAGCACTCAAGTTTGGCGTTGTTTATTGTTGACTGTTCCCTTCCTTCAACGCCCTTTGAACAACGAAGTGGATAACTGGCAGCATTATAACTCCACAGCGAGTATCCCGTTGACTACGGGGATCGAATAACTAACGTGAGCTGCTCCCAGAACTTGAGATGACTCCACCAAGTCATAGTACTCTACCAGAATACGAGTGTGAACGCTTCGGCTAAAGGTTCTCTTCTTCGAAACCGGCTTGCCGAAGGCGATCAGTGATCCATAGAAACGAAGCAATGCAAAACCTGTGTAAACCATGGTTCTTCGTGATTGCTTCGTCTTACTCGCCGATGGTTCTCTGCCACAGAGTCCGTAAAACAAGTTCCATTTGCAGACCACAGCTCTAGACTTGTCCGATAATCCCGTCAAGGGTCGCATGCGCGTGGAAGCATATGTGGACTTGAATGGTACACCCGTCAACATGGCGTGCCGCGCTCTTCGCATAGACGATATGCGATGGGAAGGTGAGCACTGCCATAAATACGACAAGAACCCCGTCCATTCTACCTAGGTAAATGCTTCCAATGTCAGGAAGTATTTCCTTTTGATATCTCCCTCCGAAACAAAAGATGAAAAAACGTAAATATATGTTCTTTTGTTTCTTACCGGCTGATACTTCATTCAACAGAGTGACAAAGCCGTGCTGCGGAGCAGCACCCATATTCTCCTTCTGGACTCTTATCCTATCCGTGTTACGGGTGTCGACTTCTCGCTTTCACTCCTGGTATCAAGGAACCTTCGATAACTGAATAAGATTAAACCTAATATTGACTGGACGCTTTTAATACCCCGGATGACCGGCTGGGATATCCGTGTATATGTATGTATATATCTTTTCTTTGCAGCTTTCCTCCATATAAACATTTTGAACTGCCGTGTATGTGCTCGGTTATCCTAAACGTGGAATAGCATTGGTGGGTGCCTCCCTGATAACGACTTGGTAACATCTCGCAGGGGCTTGATGTGTGACACATGACTTTGCGGTCTTGCTTGTCTGGGTTGAAATTTTCATCCGCTTTACCGCTTAACAAATACAGGTGCCTACCATGCCCCACAAAGACACACATGGTGACACCAAGATTTCGATCCCTCGCCGCCACAGAGGAACATTTGAATGAAGATAAAAGAAGAACCTCAATTTAACCCTTTCTTGGTGGGGCTGGAACATGGCAAGAACACGTTGCAGGTAAACAGGACGGCAAAGGTCTGCACTCGTATCTGTGACCAAATCAGTGCCTGACGAACTGGCCGGCGCAAGTAGGCGGGGGGATTTGTCACCCCGCAATCGCAAGGTCCTTCAGTTCCCCGTTTCTCCAGGGCGAACCGGTTAGACGTGATCGGCGTCAGAGGGCGTGAAGCACGGATGCTTTGTATGTCATGCAAAAGCAGTAATATTTTTTTGGTAGGTTGTCTCTGGCTTTTTTGTTCACGCGTTCGACTGATCGGCGACTCTGGATTGCCAGGAACCCCGCGACATGTATGTCACTCCTTGATCGTCAAGTAGATAAGATCGTCAGGTCCAAGGTCTTACTTTCGGCCCATTTCTACGTTGTCGTTGCTGCCAGGGGGTTCACGCGCTTGGCATCTTAGTCGTACATGTGATGTCTTGAAGCTGCTGTTTTTTTTTTTTTTTGCTCCCTGTCATCCAAGCCAGTCGCCGTCGGTCCGAGTCCTGCCGCAATTCTCCATGGAAGGGTACCTGAACTTAGCATCAAGACCTGTCTGTCATGTTTGACAGGCGGACCCATTCCCCACAGCTTCCCGCTTACGGTGCCAACAGTGGCTATTGATAGAATCACCAAGGCAGGGGCCGGGTTTCAACCGATTACTACCATGATACGGGGCAGCGAATCGCACATCCGACCAAAGATGATCGTCAGAACCCTCATCAAGTCGAAGAAATGCAGGCCCATCTAGATTTGCTTGGCACCGGGCGGGACGAACGAGCTTGAAACGCTCGCGTCTGTCGCGCGGAGGTTAGCTGCCAGACTTTACTACCTTGGATCTGTCGGTCTACCGTTCTCTTGTCGCGCCACGCCTCACACGCGTGTGGGCCTTCTTGGTTTGCCGTATAATCTACGCTCATTAATATCGCCAGCTTGCCGAGCGTAGATCGTGTTGCATATCATCTCGTCAGCCCAATAGCACGTCCATTTCCCAAACACGGTTGCTACATGCCGTGAAACCAACTCATCAATGCCATGCAATCTTTTTACGATACAGGTCACAGACAGGGACTACCTCAGCAGATGCAGACCGTGTTTCTTTTGATGATCTGGGAGAGCCCACCGAGCTACCTTGCCCGACGCATCCCCAACCCACAATGTCTCGCTACGACCGACCAAGCGCACGTGTGTCAGCGAAAAAAAGGTAAAATAGGCTACTTAAAAATAAATCGACGTACCCGATAAAGTCGAGCGACGTAACGGATGCAGAGGTATGTGTCTCAGCATCCAAGTCACGGACCTTTAAAAAGCTCCACTGCGCCCGAGCACCCACGGGCGTGTCTTCCGTGCCCCATGTATATAGCGCTACAGAACCGTCTGCATGGCCAGTTGCGAGGATCCCCAGATGCGAGTAATCCCGCTCGTGGAATCCGATCGACGTCACATACGGACGAAGCACGTTGGACGAGAGATCCAATCTCGCAATCGGTCGCGCGTTGATGCTATGTAACCATAAGACTTGGGCCGAACAAGTGGCGATGTAACCCTAATCTTGATCGTCAGCAAGCGGGGAGTGACCAAATGCCGCCGTCTGCAACGTACCGTAGATTCATTAATCGCCACAAGGTGCACAGCCGCATTCTGGATTGAACTGTCTCCACTGGCATGCCAAATCGATCGGACGTATAGTCCCTTGTTGAGATCCCACAAGATGGCGCTGCCATCCAAGCTGCCGCTAATTACCACCGACCAGGCCCTCGATGCACGGAGGCAAGTTATAGGGGCTCCGTGTTTGCGCAGTAGATGTGCGAGGGTCAGAGAGGGCTCCTGCCCCTTGGCCATCGCCGAGCCCATGAATGGCGACAACGATGAGGAAGCATGAGAAAGGCGCCAGATGCGCACCAAAGAATCGTCCGATCCAGTGACAAGCGTGTCTCGATCTGCGAATGCGGCGCAGGTAGTACAAGCAGCTTCGATTGTTTGCATTATCTGAAACAAAACACGTCGTCATTGGACCGAAAAGATCGTCGCGACGCGTACCGTTCCGTGGTAAAGCACCCGAAGGGTACCATCCTTTCCCCATTGAACTTGTTCATCAGATCGCGATGGCGGAACTAACAGACCGTGGGGTATGGGGTTCACTTTTCCACCGTCATCCCTCATTACACATGCTATAGGACCATCGAGCACCACTATGAAAGCCATGAATCGACGTTGACGAAACAGACCCCCCTTTCGCCTTACCTTTCAACGGCCGAGGGTCCCTAGTCAATGCCAGAGCATCCTCTGGTATCCCTCGGGAAACCTGCACCGGGAGGCTGAGGATGCCCTCCAAGTTCCTCGGCGGGTGAGGAGAAGAAAAAAGCTTGCGCGGTGTCTGGCCAACTACTCACGGCGTAAGCTCATGTCATCATACCAAGCGGTTCAAATGATCACAGTTGTGGATAATCCCGACAGTGGCCTCCCGATCGATAGGGTCAGTAATCTTATCCAGGTCTGCGACGTGGTCGGCACCTCACATCGCAAGAGGTTTCGAACGTTCACCCACCTATCGCTCCCTCGTAGCTGAGGGGATGAAACACATTGAGAGAATCGACGTCGTGTTGTTTGCATCCCCATATGAGGTCGATCCACGCCGGCAGATTCTCGCTCACGTAGCGACTTTCCAAAGCCTTCGAAGAGACGAAAACGAGCTAAGGAACACGAATTAGTCCAAGATACAATACTCACCTGACGATGCATGTGTATGAACAAAAGAGCGTCTCCCTTGGCCCACGGGGGCAACTTCACGTTGTGAATCTTCTCCCCCGTGCTCGCCAAAGTACCAAAGTCGAGGTTGGACAAGTTCTCGAGGAACCTGGCAGATGCATGAAACGAGTATCGGTGACCGGTGGGTCGAGCTTACTCTGGGCACGTAAAGAATTCGGGAACAAGTTCACGGACATCGCCCCTTACGTCTTGAGACGCAGACAGATATGCCCTTCCAACGTCGCTATGCGCGACCATCAGCAACGCGTGAAAGGGGGGGAGTTCCATTCGGCCTACATGAACAGTCTATCCGGGATATCCCAATCCCCACCCTGTGAGAACGCATGATTTCAACCAATTTAACCTCAAAAGACAGAGAGACGAACCTGGAGGGTCTTGAACATGCTCGTATACGGTGCCATGCGAATCAAGTAGTGACACACGATCATGGACCTGTCCGTCAAAACACGCGTTACCAGCCAGAAACGATCTCGGCCCGACAACCTAGACGCACGAGCTGAAATGGGTACCGTAGTGGAATGGTTTCTCCCCGACGCCGGCCAAGTCTCCATACCGACTTCGGGCGATATCACACCGTTCTGGCGTCAGCGCCCCCATCGGCTTTGAAAGACTGTGCAAAGCATGCGAGCCTGAACGAAGGTGTATGAGAGAGATGGCTTACTCTCGGAACGAATCGGGCGACGACAGGTCCAACGTGTCCGAAGCGTAATCACTCAAAATCCAGGCTATTCGATCATGGTCAAACAAAACAGACGCGCGCATACATCCGAGGAGACACGTACGAAAGACAGGATACTGCGTCGCATCGCTCGGCGTGCGTCCAGAGAGTTGGTTCAAGAGGCTCAGATAGGTGTACTATCCGTCCAGTCAAGTCAAGCGCAGCGCATCACGATCGGTGTCCACCTACGTTGCTGATCTCTCGGTTCTGCCACTGTCGTTGAGCGGTCGCCAACGCCTTTTCGTGCGCGTTCAGCGTCGCCCTTCCTTTCCCCGTCGGCATCGCGATGCTCATCTCTCGCAAGACGAGCCCAAGGATCGATGCATGTTCGTGGGTCGAGTGGCGCGTTATGATGGCCTGCAGCCTCTCCGAAATGTCGTGGCGATGACCACCGTTCAAGAAGACGGCCAACAGCGTACGACTGTCCTTGAAAAAAACTTCGAGACTGAACCTCGATTGAGCCAAAATTTTGATATGACCACAATGATGACGCACGCAACATCCCTGAACAGGAACGATTTGTTTGAAAATCCTGCGATCTGTTCGAGCGGCCTGCGGTTCTGTGAGCGAAAGTGCGGGCACACGCGGAACACGTCAGAGTCTCACCACCGACGCGCTCTCTGGGGGCTACGCAAATGGGGTGTACTCCCAGCGACGAAAAACATCCCCTTCGGTGCATCGACAGCATCGATCAGTTCCCCTACCTCGTTCTCGATCAGTCCATCCAACATATACAGGTGCGTATGCCCGAAAATGAGCAACCCGGCTAGGGAAATGCAGGCGCAACCGTCAGACGATCCGACGACACGCAGAAGAAAGGGGGCATCCATACGGTAGGCGTCCACTCCAGATACCCGACATATGGTGCTGACCGCCTCGATGACGTCGCCCGGTTCGAGCTCGTGCCTCACGCGGCGATGTTTGTCTTCCGCGATCTCGTCCGCGAGCGCATTTCCGTTGTCTTCCTCCAACGTCTCTGCGTCGTCCCTGATGGAGCCGTCCATCTGCAACGTGGAAGCGACATCGGCATCCTTTCCACCGTTCATCGAACCGTCATTAGTTTCTGCATGATGCACCGGATCGGGCGACTCTGCAAAGGGCTCCAGCTTGTTCCTGTGCTCTGTTGAGCGAATGCGACGAGAAACGCATGGAGACACGCCCACCGCGTTCGATGTGGGCCTTCCGTCTCATCCAATCTCCACGTTCGTTCAGGCCCGAGATGGCACCACACATCGCGTTCCGAGCACCCTCCCAACACGCTCTCGCCGATTGCCGTGATACGCCGCCGACGTTCGCGCCTGTCATTTAAATTAGACAGTACTCCATACCGAACCGAGCTATCTCTCACGTATCGATGAACGTCTTCCGATAACGTTCGCGTTCGGACGCAACGATCATGGTCCTCCATTCGTCCAAACGGCTCATATTTTTGCGTAATGACTCTTCTTGGACAGACGCAAGCCGACTGGACGTGGATGGGGCAACAGGGCTGGTCGGCCGAGAACCATGATTGGTAATTTCCAGTATCTAGGACGTCAATTGAGTCAGAGAAGGTTCAACACACCCATCTCGCTGTCGACTCACCTGTTGTTTCTGAGCGGGCGAGGCGTGATTGCCCGTCGCCACCAGCAACCCGATCTGTGTCAGTTTCGTGGACATCTTGGGATCGTCGTCGCCAGGCGAAGACGATAGACAATCGATGAGAATCTCGGTCGAGCTCTGCGACCTAAACAGATGGCGGAACGAGGAATGCGAACCGTGAAGGCTGATCAGATCGTCGAGGATCCGTTCGACGACGAGCCTCGACGGCCCTGAGCGACGCGACGCGATGTCAAAAGTCGGCCGCCGACGCTGGAAGGAGACGACCCACCTTGAACCTGGGGGTCAGAACATGCCAACAGCCCTTGACGAAGCGCAAGCAACACGACCGCGAGCATCTGTGGACACTTGACGGCCTTCGAAGCGGTGCCACCATCTCGCGTCGGCTGTAGCAACAGGTCGAGAGCGACTTCGTGAACGTCATCGTTCCAGATAGGTGGTAACACCTTCCTCAGCGCGAGCCAACCGCTCTTGAGTTCGAATTTTTTCCCAAATGAGGTGGAAGTACGGAAACTGATCCCAATGATGATGAGGATTTGGCGAGCGAGAGCAGCGGACGGTTCCGTTCCGAGCCATAACAATACGACGCGTGCAATCGGTAGGACCTCTGCAAATTTCATGTACATGGCCGGAGCTCGGATGATAGTTATAACCGCGTCCAGCACGAGCTGCGCTTTCTCGCTAGTATGATTACTACCTGCGTAGGAAGCCCGTGGTGAAGGGAGTGATACAGAACCTAGAGGATCGTCAGGGCAACCACATCCGCATACAAATGAATACACTCCACAGACCAGAAGAAGCGTTTGCTGCGATATACGACGTAACCGGTTTGATGGCATCGTCCGCAGAGAAATGCGCTTGCGCGACAACGCCAAGCGCATTTGCAATGTGAGGGGCCGTCTCCGGAGGGTACCACGATGTTTGTAAAGCAAAAAGCAGTTTACGGACGAGACTCAATTTTGATAAGCGAAACTTTGCGTTAAATTTCTTGTGACAGCTAGAACGCAAGAGAAATGCGAAATGTTCCAGATGTGCACGTTGGATATCGGGGGTCGTCATCGACCAAAGCTCAAAGTCGAGTGCGATAGTACTGTATGCGATCGTATTTGTGATGGTGGAAGCGCTTGAACGACCAACTCTGAGTCATGGGGCGAAAGGATGGATGAAATGTTCCTTACTCTGGAGATCGAAAGCTGAGCCCGAAAAACTCGAACAGGACCTCGAAGGTTGTCATGTTGATAAGGCGACACTTTTGGTAAAGTATACTAGCGAGGACGTCGTAACCAGCTATGGTCATTAGCAACGACGACAGACACGATCGGAGCAACGCGGTCTTACCGACTCGTTCCATGTCGTCCGACATTTGCCAACAATTGCGAAGACTATCGCATAGGATGGAGATGGTCCGGGACAGCTCGTGCGACGTCTTTTATTGATCAACGAGACGCCCATACGATGCGCAACACGCTCACCTCGGCGAGAGATACCAGACTAAGCACCAGCCGAGCACCGCCCACACTCCACAGAGCAAGGTCCAATGGTCGACATGGTATGGCGACGGGGGACCCAAAGATGGAATACTTGTTTGCATCTTGTTTTTTCGAGAGAAGGCGGTCGTCCAACGGCGGGAAGTCTATGCCAACGACATCCTGGCTGCTAAACCTGCACAGAATGGAAGTCTCTGCGAAGAGAGCTCCGCCTCTGACGGCTTTTTTCAGAGATGTCTCTGTAGAAGCCAAACCAGGTCCGATCATGTGCATGTTCAGCGAAGTGGATGCCTCGTAGGTGAGAAAGCGGACAAGCGTTCTATCTTGAAAGTTTCCTTCGTATCTGGGGCCCAAGTGATGGATAAATCTAGGAAGATCATCATCTGGCATAGTTTAGCGATAGTAAGGTGCATATACAAGGGTGCAGTCACCTAGCGGCACAGAAAGAAGATGTGCTGTCGCTACACACCAACTGGCGTTCCAATCTGGCCTTTCGCTGCCGCCCAAGGTAACTGTTCCAACAGAAGTCCCGTGGATGCTCGGGTATGCCCAGTCAAGCGTTTCGCTAAGGATGCCATCTATAAACACGCCTGAAGAGAATATTAAACCAGGAAGGGTGTATGACGCATTCGAACGTACGAACGGCGGCTCGTGAGGTTCGATGTGGGTGATAAACGAGAACAATATGGGTCCAGCGCGAGGTCGCAATTTGTGTCTTGGATAAAGCTGTAAACTCCCGACGCGAGTTCGTTCGTAATGCAAGAGCACCGCCGCTATCGATAGTCAATTCGATGGCACGACGTGAACCAAAAGCGATCTTGAATATTCTGTGGGCGACAGAGGGTATCCTTTCGAACCACGCCCATGACTACAGGGGGGAGCGTGACCTACGGCGCAGAAGGAAAAAAAACGCTCATGATACTCACCATGAACGTCAAACCAGAAGGTGGGAGAGTATGGCTGTCACCCAGTGGCATCGTGACGGCGGGTATGTCCTGGAAGCAGAGGTGAGAAGGCCATTTGGACCTCAACGCGATGCGAATGAGGTCTATCATCTCCGCATCCAGAGATGTGTTCTCCTTCACCGCGCACTGGAATAACCGTTGCACGTCCCGGGCGGAAGCACCCATCTCGAATAGCCGCTTGAGGATCTTGGACTGCAGCCTACGTTCCACAGCATGCGAATCTTGCGCGTCGCTCGTGGAAGAAGAGATGAAACTGGAAAATATGGGTGTGAGTATGCCTAGCATGCTCAAGACGGCGAGATTGCGATGGGAAGATTGTGTGAGGTGTTCCAATATCTTATATCCAATGAGCCGGAGGGACGGATTCGTCGCAAGGGACTGCCAAACGATACTAAAGACACGAGGGAGATGGATAATGTCGAGTGACGGGGCAAATCTCAAGAAGCGAATGTCTAGCTCGTGGAGGTCATGGCAATGCGCTTGCAACGTAACGAATAGATCGATCAGAGCGAATCCATGAAAAGAAAGGAAGAGAAGACATCCGAGGGTCCTTTCAAAGGTGACAGGATGCTTGACGAGCGCGTCACAAGCATCAGACAGGGTCGCGTAGCCGACGTATTGCTAGAGATTCGGTCTGGGTTTATGGGCAGAGCACGACGCAGAGTGGATGACTGACCTCGAAAAAGGTCAAGTTGGCGGGGTATCCATACAGAGCCTTGGAGGTGAGCATGAACGCGAGTTGTATACAATCAAACACTTGTTGACTTGTCTGAGGGTTTGACAGCGCAGATGTCGTCGCTGGGAGTGTCGAGAGGACATGCATCAAGACGAGAAATCCGTCTGCTTCGCGAAAAGCATCTAATGCCGCAGTGTGCTGCTCTCCCAAGATCGACAGGAGGGCGTGCATGGCCTGAACAAGATGAATACCGTAAAACAAAGCTCGATGATGCAACATGCAACCTTACCGCGACCCTCGAGTGGACGTCTTCCGCCAGCTTCAACACTTCCACGAGTGATTTAGTATGGCTTGCGTGGACCGCTCCCTCGGTGTGAGGCAGGAAAGGAGAGTCGAGGTGTCCATCGTCCACCACACCGGTTTCGAGTACATGGCTTCGAAGAGGTGCTAGAAGCGACCTCAGCATCGCAGTAGAACAGAGAGTAGCTTAAGGAGTGCTCTCAGCAAAGGTTCATTGGCACGCGCAGCCCTGACTTGTTGCGCGAGGAGGTGATGTGATGACTTCCTTTTCGAGTCTCTACTACATACTTACTGTTTACAAATACACTAGCATTACCCACGACCGTCTGGTCTACTGCCTCTTCACATTGATGATGTCCACAAGCTCGGGCTTCAACGACGCTCCACCCACGAGGAATCCGTCAATGTCCGGCTGTGTCGCTACCCAAGTCCACGGAAAGTAAGCATCAAAAGCACGATAGAGGAACGGTACGCACCGAGTTCCTTGGAGTTCGCCGCCGTGACAGAGCCGCCATATATGACCCTGGTCGTCTCCGCAACGCTCGTTAACACCCTTTTCTTCAAGAACTGACGGATCTCGACGTGCGCCTCTTGCGCCTGCTGGGCCGTGGCGACCTTGCCCGTGCCGATCGCCCACACGGGCTCGTAAGCGATCACGATGTTGCTGCATCCGTCGATCAACGTTGGCTCGGGGTCACGAGAGTCAAAGAGACGTGCCTCCAGTATGCCGTCCCATCGCCGAGAGTATCTACGACGGCCTGGAGCTGTGCGTTGACCACCTCGGTCGTCTTCCCTGCTTCTCTTTCCGCGAGAGTCTCCCCGACGCAGAGGATGACCTTGAGAGACGCGTCCAGAGCCACCTTGGTCTTGACCGCAACGGTCTCGGACGTTTCATGGAACAACGTGCGGCGCTCGGAGTGTCCTGAGGGATGGTTCAATACCGTTGATCGCCACGCAGGCGGGACGTACCCAGAATAACGTATGGGATCTCAGCGTCAGCGAGCTGGGCCGGGCTGGTAATGTAAACGTGAATACTTGAAACAGACGTGAACATCGACCGTTTCACCTGATCTCGCCCGTGAAGGCGCCCGACAGCTTGAGGTAACAGTTTTGTGCGGCAAGCTGTATCTCCTTGCGAAGGACGCCCTTGAGGGTGAGGAGATAGAGCGCAGGGGGCGCGATGACGACCTCTGCCGGTCCCTAAGTCGCGTAATGGCATTTCGCGGGGATCGGGTACGTTACCGGTCGCGGGATCCAAGTCGGCCTCGTTCAGGATCCTTATGATATCCTCCTTCTGCTTCACTGAAACGGGGTTCATCTTGAAATTACCGCCAACGAAGAATTTACGGGACATGTTGACTGTCGAACGGGGTGGTTGGGGAGGTGATTAGGATGCGATCGGATGTGGAGCAGTTTATCAGTGCTGATCTCGTCGGCTCCTACCGGACCAAGGGAGGTAGAGTGGATCAAACCGTTACTAACTGAATCACCACCCACAGAGTTTATCGCGCTGTGTACCGTCAGTCCGCACGCACGTCGGCCCAAGTTCAAGTAAAACGATGGCTGCTAACCGCATCCGTTGGAGTCTCAGCTCCGAGTCATGTACTATAAATGTGCCATTCAAAATTCCCCGCATTTTGCCCCCGCATCACTGTATCATTGGTTGAATGGCTCCCACCACCGGTAAAGTATGGCTGATCACAGGTACGTCTCACGTCGGTCCAACCTTCCTAGCAACAATGTCACTCCACAGGTACCTCGTCCGGTTTCGGACGGCGGCTCGTGAGCCTCGTGCTCGCCAGAGGCGATCGCGTCATCGCGACGGCCAGGACGCTGACCGGGATTACCGGCGACCCCGAGCTCCAAGGAGCATCGAACGTCCACTGTGCCCAGCTCGACGTTTCCGTCGGGACGGAACAAATCAAGGCACGAATCGACGCCATCATCCAAGACTCTGGGTGGGGCACCGTGGACGTGCTCGTAAATAATGCTGGCATGGGCTGCCCAGCGTTCATCGAAGAAGGCGGGTGGGTCGTCGTCTGAAACCAAACAGACGGGAGGGTGACACGCTCGCTGCAGGACGGAATTCATGCGCTACCAATACCAGACCAACCTCTTTGGGACGCTGGATGTGACGACCGCGGTCTTGCCGTACATGCGTAAACGTGGGTCCCCGTCGTTCATGGATGACCCGCGGTTCCCATGCCATGTCTGACAGAACGAAGCGGCACAATCGTTATGATGGGCAGTAGGAGTGCATGGAAACCGGAGATCAAGGTACCGTACCCCTCATTTTTCGATGTCCTTGCCGTACGACACATGACTTTTTGAAAGGCGATTGGTACGTGCCGTCGAATCTGTCATACTACGTCCGTCTCCATCGTCATCTTCCAGGCTTCTACTCGTCGTCCAAGGCGGCGGTACGCGGTAAGATTTATTCCCTCAGGCTGTAGAATGGCATGTTCATGCGTGCTCGCCGTTCAGTCATGTCAGAGACGTTGTCCTCCGAGCTCGAGCCCTTCGGGATCCGCATGCTCATCGTTGAGCCGGGTTCGTTTCGCACTGAAGGGATCTACCGGCATGTCATGCATGGTTCGAACCCGATTCCTGACTACGATGACTTGCGTAAACCCACAGAAACGGCGTTCAAGGCGCCCGCGGGCAAGCAGCGAGGAGATCCAACCAAGGCCATGCAGGCGGTGGTCGACGTCGTTTGTGGGGAGGGTCGTGCGCAAGGCAAGCCATGGCCGCTGTACCTCGTACTTGGCAAGGATGCAGAGTTGGACGTGAGGCAAAAGTGCATGCGCATGATCGCATACCTTGATGAATGGGCTGATATCATCAAAGATGTAGATTTAGACGAAAAAGCTCACTTGTAGCGTCACATACATATCCGAACGAACATGATGCCTGGGCTTCGTAAATAAATGATCAACCATGAGATTTGGACTATCATCTGCAATGTCAGGCCATCTTCGGACATCTAGTGATTGGACAGATCATGCATCGGAGTGACACGGGCCGTGCGCGACCAATATTAATATTCGCAGGAAACCAAGGACACTATCAATCATGACTATGTGCGAGCTGTTCTCAAGCAGAAGCTATGCCAAGGATCGTCGAAGTCGTACTGAACAGTAGGCGGTGGTAACAACCATCGCCCCCTGATGAAATATCAGCAACGGAGTCGCACTGCAGGCTCGTTTAACTGTCACAGGCTTTTCTCGCCCCTCTACCGAATCCCAACAGGACGGGGATAAATCACCTGCTTCCTTTGGGAACAATAGGTAGAAATTCGTTGGTTGCTCGATTCCGTGAGAAGAACGGCGATATGGGCCTTGTCCCGCTCCTGTGTGTTCGTTCCGGGTCTCCGGAGCGCTTCCAGCAGTGAGCCACGGTCATGCCCCTTGACCCATTGTTCGTATTCTGCAAATAGATCATCATTTCGAGTCAGATTCCGAAGAAAGTCCTGGGGACAGTCATACTTGGCAGGAAGAAAGCGAGAACGGTGATGCCACCGCATGGGGTGGTGTCAGTGGTCTTGCTGAACGGAGATGAACTTGTTGGCCATCATGATGGACCGGTCACTGTGCTTCGAAGAATTACTGTAGTGTAGACAGCCTGACGATATCATGATCGAGTTCGCTGGTAGCTAGCACGCTGAGCGGTGAGTGCTCGCCAGTGAGTCCACTGCTCAGCGCATCGCCTCCCGTCACTGGTCGTCGCGTCAGTGCCTGCAAGTGTGTGTGTATGTGCGTACCGCCATCAATGTTGGTATTAGAAGCGCCGTCAGGATGGCACCCGAGTCGCCTCCAGCCCCAGCCTCAAATTCCACCCCATCCGAGTCCGCGTCAAAATGGCAACTTACATGCAACCAGCTGCAGACATCGTCAGTGGCGAGCAGTATCGCTACGCCCTCACCAACTTTGTACGTCCCCGCCGTGCTGCACGACGGACCTGCTCACCGTCGTCGTTGCAGCGCATCGCCCACGAAAAGGTAGAAGAACAGCGGCGCCAGCTCGAACAGCAGGAGAAGCAGGTCGCCCTCCTCCGCTCCCGCATCGCCCTCCTCGAGGGCAACCAGAGCCAGAGCCAGAGCCAGCAGCCCAAGCAGGGCGGCACCTCGACCGACGACTTTTCCATCAAGGTCCGTGCGCCGCGATGTCCTGACCCGCCCACGATATTGTGACGATGATGCGCACGCACCCGCACAGAACGCCGCCTCCCAGCTCGAGCGCCAGCTCAACCGCTGGGCCGCCGACGTCGTGCGCACCCCGCCCACCGCCCTCGCCTCCCTCTACGCCGCCGCCCTCGCCGACCTCGCCCGCACCGCCTCGTGCGATCCCGTCCCCATCCTGCCCCCCCACCGCGCCTCC